>RCHF01000247.1:0-40825 GCA_003987895.1 Neonothopanus nambi
CATGATTCTTCAAGCTACAGCCAATGGCAACGCATGAGAACGCCTAAGGGTGTGGCTTTTCTGAGACATGAGACTTACTACCAGAAACCAAGGGTAGTAGCAGCCGACCAAAGGCGATCAATCTCTTCCTTATCACCTTGCTTTATGAGTTCATAGTCAATGATGAGGAGCGAGTGAGTTGGAACGTCTGTTGGGAAAGCGGGAAGTGCTGGTACAGGCATGGGAAATGTCAATGAAGGATGACGCTGAAGGTGCCAGCTTTTATATACAAGTCCCGGCCCTTTAGTAATGGATAGAACAGGTCCCGGATTGCGGACTTGAAATGAGCAATCTGACCATCCAACCAATATAAAGCAGACGTGTAAACCGCGAAGTCAGCGTCTCGTAAGTTACATAGTACCACTCTTGGCACGCACTTGAGGTCCTTAAGACAACCTTCCAGCATAAAAACCTTGAAGTTTATAAATCCAAGTGAACTGAGGCATAATTTTGGCGTTCTCATGGCAAGCTATAGAAGGCTAGAATCAGATGACTGCCATCAACAAAACACATATTTCAATACATGAATAAGTGATAAGCATCCTAACAGATAGCTATCATCTTGATCGTTGTAGTGTTTTAGAATATATTGCAAGGTTGAGGTTTGGAGGGCAAAGCGTAAATTGCAGGGGATGTAGGCAGTCGGAGAGGTGACAGTTGCTGGAGCTCAAAATTTTAGGCTCCGGGTAAAAAGGCCAGCTGTAGCCTGTCGGCTAATTTGAGGCTCCGCCCCAAAAGCCAGCGCGGCGAAGGAAGCTGCTATCACAATTACCGGTATGTTCTCAGAGAATCTGGCCTGAAACCCTCATAATTCACTGGGGATAGCTTCATCCATATCGCATGCTGCATGCCGGACGGCATAACTCAACACCGGGCACTGGTCATCTGCTCCATGAACTTCCCCACAGGCTCGGTATAAGACCGCTTCTCCTGTTTCCTATCTTCCAAAAGTACTCACAGAATTATGCCAGTACCAGCGTTACCACCTTTCCCAACAGATGTACCTACACACCCACTTCTCATCATCGACTACGCTCTGTTGAAAGCAAATGACAAGCAAGAAACAGAACGTCTTTGGTACGCAGCTACATCCCTCGGCTTTTGGTAGTAAGCACCGGTATTCCTATCTAGTGCGGGCATACAAAAGGGTTGACGCGTTCTATCTATATACTTTACAGCTTGAGTAACCACGGTGCTGATGAAGAAGTGAACGGAATGTTTGATATGGGAGCGGAGACGATGAAGCTTCCTTTGAGCGAGAAAATGAAATTTGACCAAGGGAACGACGGGGTGTCTTTCGGGTCAGTTGCCTCGTAATTAGTTCTTACTCGGTTATTCTGAGCCACACCCCCTTCGAAACTTGTATAGATATAAAGCAGTAGGCGCAAGTGCAGTTGACGCCTCCGGGCTAGGCGACACCGTCGAATGGATCAATGTCTCCAAAGACGATGCTCTTGCTTGGCCTGCCCAAGCTCGACGAGCCTACCCATCCACCGTGAACGCAGTCATGGAGTCCATCATAAAGCCGTTCGTGAAGAAATCCGTCGAGATTAATGATACCTTCTTGTCCATCTTTGAAGCCAAGCTAGGTCTACCCTCCGGGTCTTTACTCAAGCGTCATTCAAAAGACGAGTATAGTGGGTGCGAAGCTCGAACTATCAAAAACCCTCCAGGGCATCACAAGGACCGTATGGCGATCGGAGCCCATACCGACTTTGGTTCTTTGAGCTTCTTACACAACCGATTAGGGGGATTACAAGTGCTTCCGCCTGGGGTAGATGAATGGCAATACGTGAAGGTACGTACGCCCACACATTCCTTACTCCTTCCCATCCACGTAATAATCGATCCGGTCGATCCGCTTGAATGTTGTACGATTTAGCCACTCCCTGGACACGCTATCTGTAACATCGGAGATGCCCTTGCACTCTTCAGCGGCGGTATACTTCGCTCTAATATCCATCGAGTTGTGTACGTACTCCTCCGCTCTTCTCATGCACACTCGTACACGTTAATCATGCTAATGATATAGCCCTCCTCCTGGTGCACAATCTGCGTACGAACGCTGGTCACTCGTATTCTTCCGACGTCCAGGCAATTCTGTCCTTCTCCGTGCTTTAGTAGAAGAAAGCCCAATGATTGCTGAAGCTGTCAAGAACTCCCCTAACCGGAACTTCGAACCCGGTGAGACGGCGGAAGAGTGGTTTAGGAGAAGGGTGAAGTACCAGCGAGTGAAGAACCGAACGGTAGGTTTTGATATTAATCTGGGTGGTACTTGTCCTACGTTTCTGATTTCCGAGCTGAAATAGGGACCAGAGACTTGGTTGGCGAGTAGGGGTACTGAGCAAGGTCGAGTATAATGTGGTAGCAATCCTATATGCGGTGCTAAATGTATGAATATGTACGCCTCTTGTACGCCTCGGCTTTCGAATCTCGATGATGATTGAATTTGTAGCAAAAACGTTGCTTGATACTTCCTCTGCTATACGACTCCCATTGACGATGATATTTCTTCCCTTCTACCAATCGGCGAGGTTTTCCACCTTCAAATACCCTTGCCGCGAGACTATGATTTCAAATGGGGCTATCGACACCAGTCACGTGGTACTATCACCTGGACCGCCGGGGCTTACTAATAATTTGTATCCTGCCAACGCCTCCTAATTAGTAACTGGCGATATTTCACGAACAGTAACTTTTATGATTGCTCTCATACCTTCATTGCGTCCAACTGACACGCTGGTATGTCCTTGCGTATAAGCTTTCGAATCGAAACACAAACTGGCACGATCGAGGTGGCCCGCAAAAATTTGAAAAAGGTTCAGACATTTATAGTTATTCGCCGCGCTTCCGATTCCGCCACTTTTGTCTCCGCAGCTGCAAATCTTGTAGCATGCAACATTAGGAACTGATCAAGAAAGGCTGATATCCAGCTTTTCACTCTTGGTTGCTGTCATACCCACTTGACTGTTTCCTCTTCATCTTTGCTAATATCATTTAGTATGCGCAAAGGAGTAGCTAAGATACTTGGAAGCTCCCGAGCCTATGACCGCCTCTCCGGCCTATAAATATTTCCAGGGCCTTCCGCGCAGTAACAAATTGACTGCGCTCGGCCGGTGAAACGGACGATCCAAAAGTCCTTAAAACTTTTGTTGATGGCGACTAGCGAACCTTTTTACCATTCTTCTTTTCCTTCAAACGACCACCTCACTAAGACCTCATCCTGCCCACCTTTCCCTTATCCCCCCACCTCTAACCGACCATCGTAACTCTCCTTCGCTTTCACGTTCTCTGCTCCGACAACTACTGTCCATCGTCTACTGTAAATTCCCCTGCTTCTCCCATGGTTTACCCTTCACAAAACTCGGGGGATATAGCCTCGACTACGCATCTTCTTCGGTCAAGTTTCGTCTCGACTTCATCGAGCGAAGTGAGTCGCGTCTTCCCTCTTGTCTCTCTTTACAGTGCTCGATTCTCAACTTACTCTCTTATTTAGCGTCCATATTCCACAGGCCCCATGGCTTCCAAAGTTAGCTCAATCTCAGACAAGGCAAGTGCTTGGCACCATCTATTCTTATCCCGCTAAAACTATTTTTATTCTAGTTTTCATTATCGCCCGATCCCCGGCTCTGGGGATCAAATCTATCACCCAACGTCGCTGAAGACGACGACTTCCTCCACAATCCTGATGTCCGAAGTGGAAAATTGGTTGACCATGATTCATTCTCGTGGTCTCGGAGGGGATTAGCGAACATGGGTTGTCTTGGAATTTTGGCGGTTTCTCTTGCGATGTTATTGTAAGTTCCTTTCATGACCTTGAACATTCTCCCGCTACGCATGAAAGTGGCTCATCAGTACAACCTGCACCGCAAATAGCATTGGTTATCCTGTTCTTACCTACGTTCAAAACTACACGGTTTCTTCGGCTACTACCAATACAAATCGTGTCAACTCGTCTGGCCAGGTCATTGTTCTCCTTCCCCATTTTCCCCGAGCAATGATGATGTATATACGAACTCCAGATCCCCGATATCGGAAACTTTGGTCTCATTGATCAGGATACTCCCGATGATGCCTATACGATCAATTCCTTCCGTGACGGGTCTTCGTGGCAGTTGGTTTTCTCTGATGAGTTCAACACGGATGGCAGGACGTTTTATCCTGGAGATGATCCTTATTGGGAGGTAAGTTATTAGTTCGTCCATGGGTTAAGCTAGCTTATAAAGTCAAACAGGCAGGTTCGTCTTTTCTCTTCATGATTACACTCCGATTACCTCGTTTACACTCTTCTCACAAACGAAAGTTGACCTGCATTATTGGGTACGCATGAGTCGTTTCTTTCGGTTTTCAGTGCTCATTCAAGGGCCATTCCGTTCTTAGCAAACTAATAACCTGGAGTGGTATGATCCTGCTGCGATCACGACTGCTAATGGGTCCCTGGTTATAACATTCGAACAGAAAGAAACGCATGATTTAAATTATCAAGGAGGTAAATAATGTTATCTTCAATTTCCTTGCGCTCTCGTGCTTAGCCTTTTTCTTAGGGATGATGTCAACATGGTAAAATCCTATATGATATTGCTCTGAGCTCCATCTTGACGTCTCTCGTTAAGGAACAAATTCTGCTTCACTGGTGGCTATTTTGAGGCGAGCGTGATGTTACCGGGTATAAATAATGTACGTGCCACTATTCTTTCATTTCATGACAAAACTGACCTGCTGATGTTCAGGTTGTCGGGATGTGAGTGGCGGTTGCATTGCTATGTATGATTTATGACTCATATTAAATGACCTTCTTCCTATGCTAGGGTAAGGGCTAAACTCGTCCTGATGTACGCATAAACGATTTATTTATATATACACAGTGGCCGGCTGTCTGGGCATTAGGCAACCTTGGACGGGCAGGATATGGTGCAAGTCTAGACGGATTGGTAAGTAACAAACCGTTCTTCCCGTCGGAACTATTTTATTGAGTCTAGACCAGTGGCCCTATGTGTACGACTCTTGTGATGTCGGTACGGCACCCAATCAAACCAAGGATGGTCTTCCAGAGGCAGCTACTACCGACGGTTATGCGAGTTCCAACTATGAATTATCCTACCTTCCGGGTCAACGATTATCGAGATGTACTTGCGATGGCGAAAGCCATCCGGGACCTAAACACTCGGATGGGACATACGTAGGCCGTTCAGCT
Source organism: Neonothopanus nambi (assembly GCA_003987895.1). Taxonomy (NCBI): domain Eukaryota; kingdom Fungi; phylum Basidiomycota; class Agaricomycetes; order Agaricales; family Omphalotaceae; genus Neonothopanus; species Neonothopanus nambi. Next base: position 5,234 of record RCHF01000247.1, read on the forward strand.
CCTGAAATCGATATGTTCGAAGCACAGGTTAGTCACATCTTCCATTTTCACATTAGTAAACCCAAGAACCGAGTAAATCAATCCTGTCTTCTCTAGGTATCAAATGAAGTTGGACAAGTGTCCCAATCAGCGCAGTGGGCGGTACGTTACCCACGAATGAAAATGATCTTTTACTGACTCTGGGCCGTGACTTTGTTCCAAAAGCCTTTCAATGATGGATATGTGTGGCAAAACACGTCTGATAATCTGATTATCTATAACACTACCGGGTCTGCGCTTAATTCGTATATCGGTGGGGACACACAACAGGCTACTTCAGTTGTGACGAACACCGATCAGAGTTGCTATGAGCTCGCGGATAATCCGTGCTACTCCGTCTATGGGTTCGAGGTGCGTATTTGAGTTTTTCGAGGGTGGGATGGTTCTGATAGAGCTAATTTGTTCTTAGTATAAGCCTGGTGAGTCGAGATTTTGCATTATCCAAAAGGACTCGGTCAATGTATCACTACTCTAGGGTTTGACGATGCGGTGAGCGAAAATCCGGATATACTTTCGAAGTTGGCCAAATACTTATCAGTTTAATGTAGTATATCACCTGGGTATCAAACGGAACGGCATCGTGGACTTTGAACGTTGCAGGTATGGGAGCGGACACCGTCACTGAAATATCCGCTCGACCCATCCCTCAAGAACCAATGGTAACCGCCTCTCTCTTTCTTTCATAATAGTCTGACTTACGCTCGCGCAATCTCGGCAGTACCTCATCATAAACTTGGGAATGTCAACCAACTTCGGAGACGTCGATTTAGAACACCTAACCTTCCCTAATCATCTTCGCGTAGATTACATCCGTGTTTATCAGGATCCCGACAACATTAACATAGGTTGCGATCCGTCTGACTTCCCAACAGCTGCATATATCAATACGTACGTACACTTTTTTCTGTTGCGATCTACAGCCGTATTTACTGCTCACTTTGGGACTCTTTCACAGTTATATAGAAGCATATAGTAACCCAAACCTGACAACATGGGTGGACGATTACGGACAGACGTGGCCAACGAATTCATACGTTGACACTTGTCCATCATCATCGTCATCCTCCGCGTCCTCATCTTCGTCGACCGCATCATGAGCTCCCGACTCGTAGAGGGGGGAGGGGATCTTGTAATGATTCAGTTCTGTATCGGACTTTTGTACTTAATGTAAACGCTTGAAAATTCACATGCGTATAGACATACTCTACATCTAACTCACCTCGAAAATGAGTATGCACATTGTCATGTTTGATTGGAGGTCATCGCGGCGTTTACGGCCTACATCCGGAAGGAAGGAAGGAAGTTTATTACGGCACGGTCCCTAGACAGAAACGCCGTTCCCGGGGCAGAACGATGCGGCACCGGACTTCTCAAGAATGCCTCAGTACACCAGAGTACACCGAGAGATATTGAGTAACAGGTCCGCTGGCTCGCGGGAAAGGATCAATACGCTTGAGACAGGACCTCCCAGGATAGCCTAGGATAGCCTCACAGTAGGCTTAGCAGAACGGGGCTGCGTAAGCGGTCTCCTAACGCCGCATGATAATGATAGTAAAATGGCTTGAAGGTACTTAAAAGTATTTGGCAAGATGAGAAGGATAACGAAATACGCTTCAATTATGAGAAGGCTGCCAAATAATGAGTAGAGGTTCATTATCCCGGGAGATCATGTAACGAAGATGGGAGGCTTACCTGCAGGATTATGAACAGTGGGGAGGAAGGAGGCAGTGGATCCATGAACGTCATCATTCGGTAAATATCTAGCGCCGAAGATTGCCGATCGAGGACTGAGTACTTAGCTCGCGTGAGTCAACGAGGAAGAAAGAAAGAACCAGGGCGAAGGGGCTCCTTTGCCTCAGAACCTGCTCGAGCTCTTAAAGATGCCTGCCACGAAAAAATCATGTGGGGGCTCAATTACCGACATAGGACCAACTCGGTCACATACAATAAATGGGTCGACTTTTAAAAGGAGTTGAACACTGAGCCAGGACAGGGAGAGCAGGGACTCAGAGGACGGAGGCTATTGATGATCAGGTACCAGCAATCATACAATCGCAGGAGAATGTAACTTGCAGGGAATTACAAGAATCACCGCTCTGACTCGCGTTGCCGCTTTACAGCCTACCTATAGCTATCGGAATTGACTCAGATGCAGAGGACTTATGTCAAGACCTTCTTCGAGGTAGTTCAAACTTAAAATAGTTCCAACTTGAGTCGCGATTTCACCGATCTTCTGCAAGGTCAAGGGAAAGGTACCTCCGATGACTGAGACCGAGTGCATATCCGAGGCATGGTTGATATGATCCCTCGACGTTGACGTTACAACATTGAACCCCATGCAGCAATCATCTGACGCTGGAGAAGCCGGGTGATCAATTTTCCGAGGGTTCCTGCAAAGTAGAAGAGGAAACTGACTGGATAATCCTGATCAAACAGCGCTGAAGGCCCAGAGTTGCCAATAGATGAACCACGCCTGGTCATTGCCTTTGTATAGCTACGTATTGAGTATTCGCCGTTCTTCTCTTCGATACGTAGTTTCCCCAGTATATACTCCTTCTATCACCAATAGCTTGGGTACTTCTACCAATAACAAGGGCCTTCTGGTTAGAAGCAGTAATCGCAGCAATGAACGATGGTCCTCCATCCGGACCTCCAGTCGATAAACCGATTGACATTCTAGCTGCTTGACTGTAAGAAACATTTGACGGTATCTGCGACCATAGACCCCGATGTGAATACAACGATTAAAAAAGTGAAAGTAAAAGTACTCACCTGTACCACAATGTCCGCGGGAAGTAAGACAGTTTCCCTGAACGACCCATAGTCATTGCCATCCAACGCTGTCCAGCGAAAACATCTACGAAACATAGCACCGTCAGCTCTCCTCTGGCGCACAGTCGACTTCCATTGGATAGTTAGATCGCCTTACACTCTATCCCCTTCACGAATCGCTTCAACACCGTCTCCAACCGCCTTCACCTCGCCAGCAGCGGCCGTCCCCAATATCGTCCCTGTTGTCGGTCCATTCTCTATGCCAGGGACTATCTGTATCGACCAAGCCATGGGATCTAGGAAAATTGCGTCCGCTTTGACTAACACCTCCCCAGTCCCTGGAATCAGCCGTGCATTTGCTTGTGACGACTCGGACAACATTTCGGCGTAGGGGCCTGGGTTCATTGAAGCTTGACTCTTTTGAAGAGATTCGTGGAATCATTATGTGAAGGTATTATATAGATCCATTGGCTGTTCTGTGTCAAATAAACTATGTAGATTTTGATGATGAAAGGAGTAGAAAAGGAGATTACTTGCCGCCGCGTTCGCCGTGCACCTCTGCTTACCTTATCCTCAGACGCTCGCGGAGCTTGCCCGCGGCCTCAGCCGGGCCTGGGAGTGCTCCGTAAAAGTCACGTGCTCAGTCGATTCACCTCTTCCGGTACTACCATCACCTTTAGTCTTAGTCGGAAACTATGTCGCAGTCAAAGCAGAGTTATGCTGCTGACCAGTTACTCGAGCTCATGCTTCAGCTAAAGGTAGGAGTAAACCTTCTATGATAACTCATTGCTGTACAATGGATGCTTTTACCAGAAAACAACACCCGCAGCCGCCAAGCAGATTCTGAACAGTCAACCTCAGATTGCGTACGCATTGATCACACTCATGGTGTCAATGAACGCTGTGAACTTTGAAGTGTTTCAAGTAACCATCTTTCCACTTCTGCCGATTCTGATCGAGCGCAGCTGACTGCGTGAATCACATTATAGAAAACATTAGCTGATTTCGCAGCCTCTCAACCCGTGCAATCCGTTCAACCGACACCATCAATGCCAGCCCACGTCACGCCGCCGTCGGCTATACCACCGCATCTACAGTCTCAATCTCAGTACAGGACACCTACTCCACCGACATCTACACCTACTCCACCTTTAGCAGCTACGTATTCCAACGGACATGGCCAATCATCTGGGTATAGACCCCCACAGCCTGGATATCATCAGCCACCTGGTTCTAATCAAGGATACGCTGGGTATGGCCAGGGATCATATCAAACTTCGAGTAGTTATCCAGGTTACCCCGCTCATTCTTCATATTCTTCATCCCCGCCGCAATCACAATCTCAGCCACCGCAACCGCAGCCACCACAAAGTTCGATGTCTTCTATCAATCCCGCGATCTTGGCAGCTATTCCTGATGAGCAGAAGGTTTTTACTATTCTTTTCTTTGAATGGGATGCTTGCGGTGTTGACTCATGCTTTACGGCATTTTTCCATTCCCTTGTCAAGGCTATGGTTGTGCAGGTTTTGTCAATGACCCAAGAGCAGATTAATATGCTTCCTCCTCAGGATCGAACGAATATTTTACAACTGGTTCGTAATCTCGATTTTTTGCTTCCAATTATTTCCAATTGTTCCTCTGACATGGCATTTTTACTTCTATCTAGAGAGCGACGCTTGGTCTTTCTTGAACTGGATATGTGCACGACTTCGCGATCTAGCAAGATGTCCACAGTCCCTGCTTTGTATAATAAGTAGTAACTGTCACCACACCTTTTGCAAATCGAAATAAGGTTTTATTCCAGAGAATTCAATAGAGCGCGTATCCTGCGTGTATCTTAGTATTTCAAGTCGGTAAAGGCACTAAGCTTTGACTGACAGATACAACTTATGGTACCCCGATTTCTTTATCTGTATGTTTCATTTCGCTATCGCATGAACATTAGATCCTTTCACACATCGCCGTCGACCCGATGCACCATTGAAAGTGAGCAGTGCGCTTCCCTCCAAACCTTAAAATTTTCGTCCTTGATATGTTGCCGTTATAGTACTCACCTCTCCGTTTATCTATTCTTCCATTCAGTGAGTTATTTAGTACCGTGCTCAATCACGCCTTCCACCATCACAGAGGCATCAGATCGACTCTGGAGAAACCTTTTCCTACACGTTTTCCTGCCCAGACCCGATCTCGCTTCAAGCTGTTTACCACAGACCCTCGCCCGCCTCATACTTAGAGCGAGAAATTGTCGCGCAGCCCCCGAGTCCTTCTCTATTCGTCTTCTCAGCAGGTGAAGTGGAGGAAGGTGGGGAGACCTCTTTGTCGATAACCGCTATCAGTAAGGCGCAATCTGCTATATGGAGAGCGCCACTATAGTTCGAGCAATTTATCCACATCGCGTCGTCAAACCTTGCTCTTGACGTGCTGCCGTTACTCTATTGGGCCTTTTCCATTGAACAGTAGGCTGTTCAGTGCTGTCGACTACTGAGGCATCAGATCGAGACCTTCCCTTCGTTAAGGTTTAGGACATACGGTATGTCTTTGGATTAATATCGTTGTTGACGCTGAGAGGTTCGGTGACCGCACCGTAGGCCGGGGGCAGGCGTCCCGGTATTGATTCTTATACGCATCCTATTATGATGATCTCTCGTCGTTTGCTTGAAGGAAAGAATTTCAGCCTCAAGACGATGGTAGAATATAAGGTTCACGCCCGAGTTGTCACCAACCGCGATTGTCCCTAGACCTTGAATATTTGAATACTGATTTCTTGCGGTCGCTAAGCCTTAGCGGAACTGGGACACTACAATTCGAGTTTATTATCGGTTGTTTTAGTTCTCCGTTGCCTTTGCCTGCGTGAATTTCTTGAAGGTAGGTGGAAGGAGGGAGGTTCTTTTATGATCTGGTTTCTACTGAATCTTCCGTGTATAGGTATTTCATGCCTGATATTGCTTCAAGAATGTGGTATCCCAAGTAGTGCGTAATAGAAATTATGAAAATCCATTTCCGATTGGACCGGGCACACTGTGCTTGTGTTTTAGAGAAGATCGATATCAGTACATACTAAGACACCAAATGCATGAGGGTTTACTTATACAGAATGGTGACCTTCCCAATGACCTTCCCAATGACCTTCCCAATGACTTTCCCTCCCACAACTAAGCAAGAAAGCACTACTTGTGACTCGCTGGGACTGCGTAAGCCTTGAGAATATCGATCATAATCGATGTCGAAAAGGCGTAGATCTTAATCATTCACACTTCTTAGTTCAACGAGGTCCTTGCTTGCATATTATTCGCATTTAAATAGACGCGTAGGTTCCGGGCCCGAGGGAGGCCTCGAGCGGCCTGGAACAGGATGGCGCGAGCAGGACACGTGCAGGACATGTGGTAATTTCAAGGTTGGATATTAAATGGGCGCTTGAGGAGCGCTTGTTTCTTTTCTCTTCACCACTTTCGTACCGATTCCAACCTGAGTCGTTTGCTCTTCAATTCGCATCTCTAGTGGAATGCTCCATTGTATCCTGACACCCTAGGCTCATAATTTGTGATCTTTGAAGCTTCCCAAGTTGCTGAAGCATGCCGGCAGACTAACCACGGACAACAACGGGCAATTCGCCCCGCAATCTTTCAAGGAAATCAAAAACCACCGGATTTTTAGTTTTCGGACCCAAAAGCACCTGGGATATCACCGTACGGCGATGCAAGACCGAGGAGAAATCGGACAATGGAAACGTTTTGCTCATCTCCGACTCCCTAGTACTATCTACAGTACGTGCAGAGATTCAATGATACGTGTAGAAATTGCTGGGATTCAATTTACGAGGGTATATATTCTCAAGAATTCTAGCGTGGCAGAGAAATATCGGTATTCGAGTCGAGTCTTGATTCATCATTCCCTAATTGTTCCAAGGAACGGATTGATTTCGAGTTTCGTGGCGCCAAGGAGGCAATGAAACAAATGTGTTCAAGAAAACAGTCTGATATCTCGCCCCTGATGGGTTACTTGTTGCTTCGGTTTCGTCGGAGTATGAGCCCATCCATACTTATACTGGTTCCCCTTCCGATTTCCTCACTTTTTCTTTTCTTTCTTCTAACTCCTTCATTCTTTAAGCTTTATCCCCCAGGTTCCCACCGTGGGGTACTTCAAATTCTACAGATTTTACGTTTCTTTCTTCATTTCTTTACATTGTTTAGACGATATGGCCGCAACGACTCCTCTCCTTCTATCGAATCATTCATCTAATCCTACTGCTACGGTGACACTGGCAGTACGTGCATCCGAATGCTTGCGAGATCTGCCTTGACTCTTTGTCTCTTCAAGCGTCCGAATCATGCAGGCAAGACCTCAAAGACTAGTTCGATTTCTGAAAAGGTGAGGGTTTTTACAAATATAATACTTTTGTCGGATACTAATAGGTACTGAGCATCAAGTTCTCCTTGCCACCTGACCCTTACCTTTGGGGCTCGACATTATCGCCCAGCTCTCCTGAGCCCGATGATTTTCTACACAATCCCGACGTTCTTCACGGGAAGGTGGTCGATCACAGTCCGTTCCGGCTTTCACGGAGGGGATTAACAAATATTGGGTGTCTAGTTATATTGGTGTTGGGTATCTTGAGTTTATTGTGCGTACACACATATATATCTTCATCATACTCATTCTCATTCCTGACATTTGCTGGCTATGGGTAATGGTTCGGTTCGGGTCAAAAACAGTGCTGGTTATCCGGTATATTCTTTTGTAAAGAATGATCAGCGGAATTTTAGAACCGTTAATACTAATCGTGTCAATGCAACCGGTCAGGTATTGTATTTTCTTTCTCTCCTCCGTGTCTTGTTTCACTTCCTAAGGCCGTATCGTCATGATGAGGAATGCTTATCCCGATTCTCCTCCCAGATCCCCGTGATGACCTTTGGCCTCTTAGACAGAGACACCCCTACCGAAGCCCACACACATACATCTCTACGTGACGGATCAGAATGGCAACTAGTTTTCTCGGATGAATTTAATACGGATGGGAGATCATTTTATCCTGGGGATGATCCATATTGGGAGGTGAGATTTTTATTATCTTGATGAACGTTTTCAAGTTGGTTGGGAGCTTACCGTTACTGTGTATCACTGAACGATTATCATTGGGATTTATGGTTGGTGATGATAGGCAGGTCAGTACCATGGCTGTGTTCTTTTGTGAACGGAAGTTGATTGTAATATTTTGCTTCTTTTCTGATGGATTAGTTGATTTGCATTATTGGGTACGTTACTGAGCGAAACGTCATCTGAAGCGAGTCTACCTTTGCTCATTTCTTTCGTTTTTTGTTTTAGCAAACGGGCAACATGGAATGGTATGATCCCGCTGCAATAACGACATCTAACGGGTCCCTCGTTATCACTTTCTCGAAGAAGGAAACTCATGGGTTGAATTACCAAGGAGGTGCATATGCGATTTCTCTTCGGTTAATTAATTTGTTCTCACTCTTAGTTTGTCTCACCCTTCGTAGGAATGATAACGACGTGGAACAAGTTTTGTTTTACTGGAGGGTATGTTGAGGCGAAGGTTATGTTACCGGGCGTGCATAATGTGTGTATTCATTAAGTATGGCTACTTTTTCACTGACTTGGTGGTTGTACCATGGTATTTAGGTTGTAGGAATGTGAGTTGTCCCATATTCTCCCATCACAAGTGTAACACAAATGGTTTTCTTATGACCATGTTTATGATAGGGTATGAATCAATTTTTAATTCGTATCCGTAGAGGCTGCTTAGCTTATAGGTAAACTTACACAGTGGCCAGCAATCTGGACATTAGGAAACCTCGGTCGAGCAGGGTATGGCGCAAGTCTAGACGGAATGGTACGTCTTCATCCTCCCTCTCATTTCCAGCCCCCTTCACCTCACTTACTATCTCCGCTAATCAGTGGCCCTACTCCTATGACGCCTGTGATGTTGGTACAGCCCCCAACCAAACCCACAACAATCTCCCATTATCCTCCACGAAAGACGGCTCGGGTGGTGCTGCGTTATCATATTTACCTGGTCAAAAACTTTCTAGGTGTACGTGCAAGGGGGAGAGTCATCCTGGACCTCAACATAATGATGGGACATATGTCGGCAGAGCGGCACCTGAGATTGATATGTTTGAGGCGCAGGTGAGTTTTGATTTTGTAAGGAGGGGGTTGAGTTGGTTAGGAGAGTAGATAAGGGAGTTGAATTTTCCCCCTATGGTGTAGATATCAGGTGATGTTGGACAGGTTTCTCAATCTGCTCAATGGGCTGTAAGTGACCCTCCTTCCTTCATTTACCTTACACCTATGTATTTCTCCTTCCTTTTGAATCTTTCAGCCTTTCAATGACCGATATGTCTGGCAAAACACCTCTTCCAATCTCCAAATCTACGACACTACTATATCGGCTCCTAACAGCTATATTGGGGGGAATGAACAACAGGCTACTTCTGTAGTGACAAATATACAGAATTGTTATGAGTTTGAGGATGAACCTTGTTTTGCTGTATATGGGTTTGAGGTGCGCTGTTGTTTTTCAACCCGGAGCTGGGTTGGGTAAAAGATTTACACTGAGCTTTTACTTGCTGTCTCTCTACAGTACAAGCCTGGGTATGATGATGCGGTGAGTGAGATTTCGTTGAGGGTTTTGAGTTGATGGTTATGTATCGGGATACTTTTAGTATGTAAGCTGGGTAGCTGATGGGAAACAAACTTGGACTTTGAATGCCGGTGGTTTGGGAGCGGATTCTGTGTCCGAGATATCCGCTAGACCTATTTCTCAAGAGCCAATGGTAAGCTCATCTTATTTCCTCCTCTCACCCCTACTTACCACTCCCTAATCTCTAATAGTACCTCATCATGAACTTGGGAATGTCAACCGGTTTCGGAATAGTTGATTTAGAACATTTGATATTCCCTAATCACCTCAGAGTAGATTATATTCGTGTTTATCAAGATCCTAACAATATCAATATTGGTTGTGATCCACCAGAGTTTCCTACAGCTGCATATATTAATACGTATGTACTCGAGTCCCTTGTTCCTGCTTATAGTGCTCATGCATCACCACCCTTGCAGATACAAAGAGGCGTATACGAACCCTAATCTAACGACGTGGGTGAACGATTACGGACAGTCATGGCCTAAGAATTCGTTTGTTGAGACTTGCTGATTAATACTCCTTCACTCCTTTATGTGCTATTTATTTATTTATTTCACTTGCGGCAGCTATGTAAAGTACATTCTTGGTACATTCATGATCAAGCGTGGGATCCCCACCAAAGACGCAAATACTCCTCCACCCTCATTGGTTTCACATCCGTGAGCTCATTCAAATTCGGTGGACCAGCTAATTCCATCTTTCCCTCCAAAAACGCAAGAAACACTTCGTGATAGAAATTTATCCTGAATGTTGCTGGATTTGGATCCATTCGGGAGCGAATTTCTTCTACGGTATTGTATTTAACATCGATGGTTACACCTGTAAGCAGCGGACTTAGCAGGAAAGAAGAAACTGTATGTAACCACTTAACTTACCTGCGATCCTTTCAGCCATCTTCACAAGATCATTCAATTTGATCTCGTCTCCAGCCATCTCACTCTCCTCCGGCCAAGTACTCAACTGCGTAGCGGCAGCGACGAATTTCCCTACATCCTCGGCAAGCGTCACACGCATCCTACCCTCCCCATCACCAGGAAAATCCGCCTTCCTCGTCGACAAATCCAGTACATACGGGAATCGTTTTAGATGTCCGTGAGCCTTTTCACCATTTGGTTTGGGATTACCAAATCCGTAGTAATTCGTGAAGATTCCGCAATTGAATTTCGTGAACTCGAACGACGGACGCTCGAGTTTCACTTGACGGAGATATCGTAGGATGGGTAACTTAAATGAATAAAGTTTAACCGAATCGCCAATCTTCTCCGAATCGAAAGCGAATTCACTTGGAGCGAATCGACGGAAGGTAGGGACTTTTAAAGCTGCTGTGAGGAGGTTTTGTTGGGCGTCAACGAAGGCTTCACTTCCAGATAAAGTCGATATGATTGTATCAATCGAAGCGTTACGCAAGGCAGCTTCAATTGAGTCTAGGTCCTTGTAATCGACTACAATGACAGGTGCGGATGAGGATTCGAAGTGGATTGGGTCTTGAGATGTACGAGAGAGTACGATGATCGAGAGAGAATACTTTGATTGGATTGAGAGGAGACCTTCGATGATGTGTCTACCGATTCCTCCAGTTCCACCTGCCACTGCGATGTTCTTTGATGCCATGGGTGATGAGGATGGTATGTAGGCATGAATTCCACCGTGTTATATACACTTTGAATCTTTGAACAATGAGTCTAGACTGTTAGACATGTCGGAAATCCCGTCGGGGTAGAGTGGGTTCATACAGTCTTTATAATTTACCCGCAGCACCGAGAAGTGAGAAAAATAGTGGTAGAAATCTGGCAAGAGTCTATGAATATCTCTGATATTCAGAGAAGATGTTGAGGATATAATTGAATTACTTTCAATTCAAAGTCTCGGATTATATCCGAGTCCCACGTAAAACTTCACCTATAAAAGATCCATTTATACACGACAGTGCCAAAGCGGATCGTACTCGAGTCTATGTAAAACCTCACCTTAGAAGATCCACTTATACAGTGCGACAATGTCAAGTGCCCCAGAGGAATACAAGCCCGGGAAGTTCTCGAGTAAGACTAGTGACCGAAGCGGCTTATGAGTTATGGCTAGATGCTGAGGCTGCCCCAGGGGCCAGATGAGCAAGATGGTTGAGAAAGTTCAAAGATCCGCTGTCATATGCATGGTGTCGGCATCATAACGGCAGTCTTGGCAGGCGGCGGGTGACGCGTTACTAACGGCAGCCTAGGCTATGTACATAGGCCATGCCGTGGAGGCTGAGAGCAAGACAAGTTGAGTCGCATACTCTTCTACCTCAGAATATGGACCCATCAGATCAGTTCTCCATAGCGTTATTTGTTAGAGTTAGAATTCAGTCAAATGTACAGCAAATGTAGTTGAGAAATATATCGATCATATTCGTAGGTAGCTAAACCAAACCAGTTTAAGGCATGGGACGTATCACTGACCCCACCAGATACGCAAATACTCCTCCACCTTCATTGGTTTTACATCCGTGAGCTCATTCAGATTCGGCGGACCAGCTAGTTCCATCTTTCCCTCCAACAACGCAAGAAACAACTCGTAATAGAAATTTGTCAGAGCGGTCGCTGGATCGGGAACCAATCGTGAGCGAATTTCTTCCTTGGTGTTGTATTCAACCTCGATAGTTACACCTGTAAGTAATGAATTTAGCGTGAGAGAAGATACTGTGCGTCTGAATACAATACTTACCCGCAATCCTTTCAGCTATCTTTATGAGATCATTTAACTTGATGTCATCTCCAGCCATTTCACTCTCCTCCGGCCAAGTACTCAACTGCGTAGCAGCAGCCACGAACTTCCCTACATCCTCAACACTTGTCATACGCAGCCTAATCTCCCCGTCACCCGGAATATCCGCCTGCTTCGTCGACAAATCCAATACATACGGGAATGGTTTCATATGTCCCAACGCTTTTTCACCATTTGGCTTGAGACTACCGAATCCATAGTAATTCATGAAGGTTCCGGTATTGAATTTCGTGAACTCGAATGACGGACGCTCGAGTTTCACTTGACGTAGAGATCGTAGGATAGGTAATTTAAATGAAAAAAATTTGACCGACTCGCCAATTTTCTCCGGATTGAAGGCGAATTCGCTTGGAGCGAATCGACGGAAGGTTGAGACTTTTAACGCAGCTGTGAGGAGATTGTGCTGGGCTTTGACGAAGGCTTCTTCACTTCCAGATAAAGTCGATATGACCGTATCGATGGAAGCGTTACGCAAGGCAACTTCGATCGAGTCTGGGTCATTGTAATCGACTACGATGACAGGTGCGGATGAGGATTCGAAGTGGATTGGGTCTTGGGTTGTACGGGAGAGTACAATGATTGAAAGAGAGTATTTGGGTTGGATTGAGAGAAGACCTTCAACGATATGTCTACCGATACCTCCAGTTCCGCCTGCTACTGCGATGTTCTTTGATGCCATGGGTGGTGAGGATGATAGGTAAGTATTAATCTCGCCGTGTTATATACGTTGTGAACGTTTGAACCGTGAAAGCAGACATAAATTGAAGTAGGTTCAGACAGTCTTTGCAATCCACCCGCGTAACCGATTTCAAGTTTGCAATCCGCCCGTGCAACCGAAAACAAAAGGGCCGCGTGGAAGGATCGCTTGAGGCTGTTGACAATTGATACATACTTATGCCAAGAATCAAATGATGAGGGAGCGGGAAAAACACTGGTCGAAGCCCGGCAAGAGTTGATTATTAATATTCAGAGAAGAAGACATTGAGGATATGAGTCAATTGCTTACTTTCCAATTCGAGTTTCGGTTTGTATCCGAGTCCCACGTAAAACCTCACCTAGAAAAGATCCATTCATGTACAAGTATGCCAAAGCGGATCGTATCCAAGTCCTATCGCATGAAACCTCACCTTAACAGATCCACTTACTTATACAGCGGGGTAATGCCAAAGCGCCCCTATAGAAGTACAAGCACAAGTAGGTATGTATACATAAGCGTAAGTATAGAGATACACACGAAGAACCACTACTATGAAAGCAGACTTTGAGCAGACCTCAACGGAAAAAGGAACTACGTCATTTTTCGAACTCAGCCAAGTAAGTATACTTTCCAGCACAACAAATAACTCAGTTTATTCATACACTATACTCTCAACTTTCTTAATAAGGTTTATAAACTATCTTTACCTTCATGTTAGCCCACGAAGTCCTCGAGTAAGGCAATGTCATGGGCAGCCGCCGCCGTCGCCGCCTGGTGTCGGCTTCAAACTTCAAAGCGGCAGACGACGGCTGACGTGTTGCTTTCTGTCCGGCTAGGTTACGCCGGTGGCGGAGCTTGAGCTCGGGATTCTGAGTGGTATGCTTTCCACCTTAAGAGTACAAATCTCCATACCTGTATTTATAAGACTTGGAATTCAGTCAAATGTAGTTTATAACGGGCATAGTACATCCGGCGTACATGTCATGCTAGGGTGCACGCTAAATGCTAATGGCCCGTTTATAACTATATCTCTCATGTTAGTTACCAACGGTCAAAAGTAATCGTAAGTACACAGGAACCTCAAATTCAAGCATAGGATCAATCACTGTCCCCACCAGATACGCAAATACTTCTCCACCTTCATCGGCTTCACATCTGTGAGCTCATTCAAATTCGGCGGACCTACTAGCTCCGTCTTTCCCTCCGCAAACGCAAGAAACGCTTCATGATAGAAATTCGTCATAACGGTCACCGGATTTAGATCCATTCGTGAGCGGATATCTTCTATGGTGTTGTATTTAACGTCGATGGTTACACCTGTAAGTAATTAATGAGTTTAGCGGGAGAGAAGATACTGTGTATCTGAATACATGACTTACCTGCGATCCTTTCAGCCATCCTCACGAGATCGTTCAATTTGACATCATCTCCAGCCATTTCACTCTCCTCCGGCCAACTACTCAACTGCGTAGCAGCAGCAACGAATTTCCCTACATCCTCAGCACTCGTCACACGCATACTACCCTCCCCATCACCAGGAATATCTGCTTTCCTCGTCGACAAATCCAACACGTACGGGAAGTGTTTTAGATGTCCGTGAGCTTTTTCGCCGTTAGGCTTGGGATTACCGAATCCGTAGTAATTCATGAAAGTCCCGCAATTGAATTTCGTGAACTCAAACGCCAGACGCTCGAGTTTCACTTGACGAAGAGTTCGTAAGATGGGTAATTTGAACGAATAGAGTTCAATCGTGTCGCTGACCTTCTCCGAGTCGTAAGCGAATTCGGACGGAGCGAATCGACGGAAGGTAGGGACTTTTAGTGCTGCTGTGAGGAGGTTTTGTTGAGCGGTAACGAAGGCTTCTTTGCTTCCGGATAGAGTTGATATGATTGTATCAATGGAAGCGTTACGCAGGGCAGTTTCGATCGAGTCTGGCTTATTGTAATCGACTGCGATGACAGGTGCAGATGAAGATTCGAAGTGGATGGGGTCTTGGGGTGTACGGGAGAGTACGGTGATCGAGAGAGAGTATTTAGATTGGATTGAGAGGAGGCCTTCAACGATGTGTCTGCCGATTCCACCGGTTCCGCCTGCTACTGCGATGTTTTTGGACGCCATGGATGGTGAGGATGGTATGTAGGTATTGGTTCCACCGCGTTATATACGCTTCAAACGTTTGAAATGTGAGTCTAGACATTTCGGACCTCCCGTCGGAGTCGAGTGGCTTTGCAATCCACCTGCGGACCGAACAGCTGGGTAAATGGATCATTTGAGGCCGTTGACAACCAATACTCATATTATAACAGGTAAGTATAGATCGATGAGGAAGCAGGAGAAACAGTGGTAGAAATCTGGCAAGAGTTTATTAATAATCAGAGAAGAAGACGACGTTTGGAGTAAATTGCTTACTATTCACTCGACTTTCGGTTCATATCCGAGTCCCGCGTAAACCCTCACCTATATACGACCCACTTATATACAGCGGAACGTACCCGAGTCTCACATAAAACTCCACCTATAACATATAATGTATATACACGACAAACATAGGTAAGTATATATAAGCGTAAGGATAGAGATACATACATATAAGTGCCTGCACGTTATTGTCTTTGTATAACTACAAATTGAGTATTCAAAGTACTTTTCTTCGACACAAAGTTACCCCAGTAACACCCATCTACACTCGAACACCCAGTCTCATTCGTCGCAGCAATGGTCCAAGGAACAGGCCCCGGAGAGCTAACACCGTGACTTCTATCAATAACCAAAGCCTTTTGATTCGAAGAAGTAACCGAAGCGATAAATGAAGGTCCACCTTCGGGCCCGCCTGGCTATAGCCATTTGTGCTTTGGGGGGGTTGGGGTGTGGTGGAGGGGTGGGGGTTTGTGTGTTGGAGGGAATTGGTAGTGTAAGTATAGAWAGTTTGACGATGAGGAAGTGGAGSGGAGGTTAGGRTGATAAGGCCTCGRGGGGSTAGAKGGGGKGGGGAGGGGGGGGAAAGGGGGGGGAAGGGAAAGGGAAAGGAAGGAAAGGGGAAGAAGGGGGAAGAGGGAAGAAGAGGGGGAGGAAAGGGGAACGAAAGAATGACTAACCTTTATAGCAATCTCCGCAGGAAGCAAAACATATTCCTTAAATACACCATAATCATTTCCATCCAAAGCGGTCCAACGAAAGCATCTATAGATTATCATTATCGTTAATGATGTAAGGCGAGTCAGTCTTCGGATTTAGATTACAGATCATGTACGCCCGGACCCAAAAGAGGAAGGAACAAGGAACGGGGAGGAGGGAATTTAAACACTTACATTCGGTCGTTCACGTAAATCGTGTTAACACCCTGTCCGACAGCTTTTACCTCCCCAGCAATAGCTGTACCTAACACCGTCCTAGTCCCTTTCCCTGGACCATTCATCCCGCCGACTTGGTTGAAGTTTTTCGCCGTCCCATAAGCAGAGGCGAAGGGAGAAGCGGAGGTGGAGCCGGAGGTGGAAGCAGAGGTTGAAGATGAGACATGTACCCTCCAAGCAATCGGATCCAAGTACATCGATTCAGCTTTAACTAACACCTCACCCTTCGCAGGTGATAGTATTGTTCCTGAATTTCCTCCTACTCGATGTGGTCTTGGTAGAGAAGACGAAGAAGATGGGAATTCTGCGTAGGGTCCTTGAGTTCGGGACATAGCGTTAGCGTTTTTAGGGAGCCGAAGGAATCAAGGAAACGAAGAGCAGAGGAGCAGAGGAGCAGAGGAGTCGAGTAGGTGTGGGTGTAGGTGTAGGGGTGAGTGTGGGTCCGAGACACGCGTTTAACGCTTAACGACAACACTGAAGTTATGTACCCTTTTGAAAGTTTGCGAGCTGTGTGGCATATGACTCCCTTGGACGTTTGACGAGGTGGAAGGGTTGACGTTCTGCCGCTGCGTACGTACTGACGTATGTACTAAGGGTCCTCGAGACCGAGTGAGGCCGAGTCTAAAATGTCGAGAACGGATCGACGGTACGTATGTCATATGTACTACCGTTCCTACCGTTGATCACGGTCGCGACGTGGGGATCTGTGAGGTAGGTAAAATACATATGTAGCGTGCGCAACTCTGCAACTCTGGTCCGTTTAGCGATCGCGAGAAGAGATGATCAGGCAATCATCTGCGATCATCATGATGGACGTTGGGGCATTGGGCCGGGGATGAGAAAGGCATGAGATGATGAGAGGTGCCGTGGCAGTGGCAGCTGGCGGCATGGTCTCGATTGTGCGACAACTCGGGGGGTACGACAAGGTTTAACCTCAAGGTCCACAAGGAGATTTATGATCTCCTGTGCATGTAGTACCCAGAGATCAGGCTGAAATGTCGGAGTATGTATCAGAATTTGGCTGATTGAGGATTTGAGTTGATACCTGCCATGATCAGTTGTACATACCGAGGTACTACCTGTGATAGACAATATGGTAGCTGACCAGATGAACAAAGATTGATGGTTAAAATGGCAACTTTAATGTGTGTAGACAGCTTGGGATGTTTCATGTTGCTAGACGTTGCCGCGTTCAAGCCATATGCAATGGGTGTTGGATACAAATGGAGTTGAGAAGGAGTCTCAAATTCGAGAGCAGGGCGGCGGAACTTGAAAAATTTAGGTAGCGCCAGCGGCCCGGGCGGATCAGTCAAAGCATCCCCGAACTCCAAAGTCCCGAACTCAAATAGATTCAAACTCTCAATTTCTTCGACTCTCCACGGAATCTTGGATCTCATTATGTACATACTAGAAACGACGACCGACCCGGCAAACAAAAGAAACATCTGGATCTGACTTCGAACAATGTTGCGTACGCAGTGACGACCCTCCAGCTGCAGTTGAATGGGCACGCCCGCTGAACACTCCACACGCCGTCTGAAGTCTAACGGCCGCTATCAGCATGGTTTCGTACATACATACATAGGGTCCTAGGTTGACGACTCTATTTACCAGAAGCCCAAACCTTCTGGTCAAGAACCTTCGAATACGCTGGGTAAGGAAGCCACTGTGACAGTGCTGCGGACGAGCGTCGACTGTTCTTATCTATCTACACTGAATATTGAAGGATTATTATATCTCTTACAAGTACTATAGATCGTTCATTCAATATGTCAGCCCACAGTATTGGCAATGTTCTTATTATAGAACATCGTCCCTATTATTCTCTTCTCACTTGTACTATCTCACTATTCCCACTCCTCCTTGTACTCTTACTGTTACTCTTCTCTGTACTCCTGTAAAACACATACGATGCAACGTGTATGGTCAACGTATCTCGAAGAGACTCTCACTGGCCGGCGTACGCCGACGCCCCGAGGGAGGTCCGAAACGCCTACTCCGAGTCGACCGAATTCGGTATGTTCACCGTTTTTCTCGCTGTCCCCGTGGTTGCCCTGACAAGAAATCTTTGCCTGCTCACTTTCTTTTGACGTTTTACGTCGACTTTTTCCATTAATATTTACATTCTTTCGATTGTGAATCTGGCGGTGTTGGATTGGGCGTAGATGTATTCGTGAGTGGGGTTTCATCTATACTTTTTTTCTCTGTTTTTGCTTAGGTTTAATGGATGATGCTAATGCTAATGCTATACCTTTTTTTTCCGAATGATTTCGTTATTCAATTGGTCTTTGTAACCCTCCGTACTCGCCTCCTTCGGGTTTTTATTGGGGCGTCTACGTCACCTGCGAAATCACCTATTCACATCTCCCGTCTCTCATCGCCTTGGCATCTTATCATCACCGTCGACGTGGCCTCTTGTTCTGCGCAGCGGACGCAACTCGAGTCTGTCACACACAGCCTCAACACACTACATGCTCGCCGATATGAACAGTGGTAACAATGACACCGGACCTCTCACGCCACCCAGCGCGCCCTTTGCATCAGGCGGAGGAGGCATTGGTTCGAGACCAGAGTCGTTTCAGGGCTTAGGCTCGGGCTCGGGCTCAGGAGCAGCAAGTATGACGAATGTATCGCTTTCAGTTAACTACGTCCCATCCAAGTTTTCTGGGGCTTTGCTTGCGCCTGGTGGACCTAGGAGGAGGAATAAGGGCGGTAAAGGTGCTGCGGGTTTGGAGGGGCTTGTGCCCAAGGCTGGCGGAGGTGTTGAGGCGTTTAAGAGTGGGGAAGCTAGGATGCCTGGTCAGGCCGACGAGGACTATGATGGGGTTTCTGGAGGGTGGTTTGGTGGTGCTAAAGGGAAGGGAGGCAAGACGGGGAAGAAGTTGAGGTGGAATAAGTTTAAGTGGGTATTGTTCATTGCGAATTCTCTGGTAAGTTGTTTCAAAGGGTCTCTATTCTCTTACTAAGGATTGTTTCCGTTCTAGTTCTCCGTATATTCTCTTACGGCCCTCGTATTCTGCCTTCTGACTTGGTTCGATATCTGGCACCATGCTGACATCGTACGGGTGGGCAACCGCACCGAACTTATCTTCTCCACTCTGGCCGCCTCTCTCGGGATTTTCACCTCTCTCATCGGCTACGCCGGTATCCTCCTAAACAACCGCTCTTTTCTCGCCGTCTACACCTTCCTTCTCTGGGTTACCTTCGCCTTCCTCGTCGTTCCCGGTTACATGACGTACAAACGCCACACATTCAACCTCGAGGGCAAGATAAACTCTGAGTGGTCTAGGGACCTAGGCGCGGATGGTAGGCTGAGAATACAAAATCAGCTTGGATGCTGCGGGTACTTCTCACCTTTCGTCGAGGCTACCATCTCGCAAACGTGTTATTCGAGGTCGGTGCTGCCTGGGTGTAAGTTGAGGTATTTGGATTTCGAGAGGGTCGTTTTGAAGAGGTGGTACATTATTGATTTTTGCTTGGTGCCGTTGCATGTCGGGGTTATTTTGGCGGGGTTGTTGTGCTCGAATCATGTAACGTATAGGTTTGGGAAGGGGATGACGCCTAAGGCGTATAGGTTGAGCATGAATAGTATGGCGGTTATCATGGACAACTATGCTACGTGAGCCATTCTCTCGATTTCGCGGGTTTTTGTTCTGATTGGTTTTTTTCTTTTTAAAAAGGCAATTGGCGGAACAGTACGGCCAAGAGATAGCTTCTGGATTTGTCGCTCGTTCGGAGAGCCTGGGGTATGCTTCTGGGAAAGATTTTGGTAGTGCTGGGATGACGAGTATGCCGTATGCTGAAAGAGAGGCTGCGGGTACGACGACGAATCAGCATCAGAAATATGATTCGGTTGCTTCGAGGGCGCCGGATGCGCATTAGTTGTGGCGAAAAGCTTTCTTTTGTCTCGTTCTTTATTAGTTGGTCGTTCTCTTTTTTTTCCTCGTTCTGAACTCTCTGGTCTCGTCATCTCAGTTTATTGAAAAATTTTGTTTGGGATTCGGACTCTTTGTTAGTTGGAATACTTAGCTATATATTTTGCACCATTCCTCACGCTCTCTTACACTAACACTCGCTAGCTGTGTATTTCTCGTCCTAGTAATAATACGTTGCCCGTCGTAAACGCCTCCCCTCGTCTTCCAAATTTGGTAACCCTCGACATGTCGCGTCCAGTTAGTTTCCCACGCACCCAAAATCCCCTTCGTTGTAACTTATCCATCCCGTAGAACTGAATCTCGCCGCTCTTATACTTAATCATCAAGGACGATGGCAGCAATGACTTCGGATCCATCATGTTACACCGTCGTCTTCGAGTCTAGCGCGGAATACCCCTCTGCTTCTGAGCTTCGTACGGCGCTCGAAAAGGGCTCTGACGAGGTTAAGATTGAGACGTTGAGGAAGATTATTGTTTCGACGATGAATGGGAACTCTCAGGTGAGTATACTTCCGGCTGGGTATATGCGTCTTTCAAGAAGCTGAATCAATGGCTTTGTGTTGTGTTGTGGGATGTGTAGCCAACGCTGATGATGCCTATTATTCAATTCGTTATGCCTTCGAAGAATAAACAGCTTAAGAAGCTGTTACATTTTTATTGGGAAGTTTGTCCGAAGTATGATGAGAATGGGAAGTTGAAGCAGGAGATGATTCTTGTTGTGTATGTTTTTCTTTTGTTCGCTTGGTTGAGGTATAACTGACGCACGCCTTGCTTTTGCACTCTTGTAGAAATGCTATCCGAAATGACCTCGTGAGTATCAAAAATGCCTATATGCAATTCCCCAATGAGTTTTCTCATAATACTCTACAGCAACACCCAAACGAATACATCCGCGGCGCAACCCTCCGTTTCCTCCAAAAAATTGCCAAAGACCAGGAACTCCTCGAACCTCTAATCCCAACCTGTCGAGCCTGTCTAGATCACAGGCACTCCTACGTCCGCAAAAATGCCATCTTCGCCTTATTCTCAATCTATCGTCACTTCGAACACCTCATCCCAGACGCCCCAGAACTCCTCACGACGTTCCTGGCAGCAGAATCAGACGCAACGTGTAAACGCAATGCGTTTGTTTTCCTTGCGCAGTGTGATTTACCTCGAGCTGTTGATTGGATTCGTGCGAATCAGGAGAGTGTACCTGGTATGGAGGAGGGGTTGCAGATGAGTGTTATTGATGTTGTTAAGCTTGATGCGAAGGAGAACGAGGGGAATAGGGCGAGGTATATTAGGCTTGTTTTTGAGCTGCTTAATGTGCAGAGTCATGCAGTGAGGTATGAGGCTGCTACGGCGTTGACGATGTTGACGCAGAATCCGGCTGCGATAAAAGGCTCGTCTCCTCGCTACTTTTGAGGGTTGCTTTTCTTATGATGGTCGTTTGTAGCTGCGGCGTCGACGTTGATTTCTCTTGTCATCAAGGAATCCGACAATAACGTCAAGCTTATCGTCCTCGACCGCTTAGAAACGCTTCGGTCTAAGCATGGCCATGTCCTTGACGGGCTAATCATGGACGTGTTGCAGATTCTCAGCAAGTGTGTATAGGTTACCCTTTTCGCTCGCTGTGAAGGTACTAACAGTTGCAATTTTACAGCTCTGACATGGATGTGCGTCGAAAAGCCATGAGCATCGTGCTAAGCATGACCTCGAGCCGAAATGTCGAGGAAGTCGTTCTGTTCCTCAAAAAGCAGCTATTGAAGACGCAGGAGAGCGGGGCTGATGTAGACAAAGTGAGTTTTTCTTTCCCTAGGAAGAATTTTCTAATGAAGTTTGGGATATAGTCGTMTGAGTACCGTCAGCTTCTCATTCAATCCATTCACGTCACTGCTATCAAGTTCTCCGAGGTCGCCGCGAGCGTTGTCCTCGCACTTATGGRGTTTTTGGGTGATTCAGCTACGGCTTCTGTGTCCGGTGCGTCTGCTTCACCTAGTTTCTTCCTTTAACTCTAAATATTAATTCACTTGTCCTTTTATAGGCCCAACGGCTTCCACCCCTTCCTCAAGTACCTCTACCGCCCTGGACGTCATCTCTTTCACCCGTGAAGTCGTAGACAAATTCCCTCATCTCCGCTTAGGCATCTGCGAAAAGCTCGTTTCTTCCCTCAGTGAAATTCGCTCGGGTAAAGTCTTCCGAGGTGTCCTCTGGATCCTCGGAGAGTTTGTTGGCGTCGTCCCTGAGGGTAGTGCTGATGACGACGAGGAGGGTAAGGCTGCTAAAGCCATTAAGGAGTGTATGGAGGGTGTTAGGGCGGCTATTGGCGATATACCGATTTATGTTGCTGAGGCGCAAGGGGTGGATGGTGATGATGTGGCTGGGGCTGGTGAGGAGAAGGAAGGAGGTGGAAGTGCTTCAGGAGGAGGGGGTAGACCTAGGGTTCTTGCGGATGGCACGTATGCTACTGAGTCGGCGTTTACGATGAGGACTAGTGCGCCTGGTGTTAGTAGTGGGAAGGATAGGAAGCCGCCTTTGAGGAGTAAGTTCGTTTGGCGTACGCTTGAAGAGTTGAAACTAATCTTTACACATCTTTAGCTCTCATTCTTGGAGGCGACTTCTTCACTGGTTCCGTGCTTTCTGCTGCGCTAACGAAATTGGTATTGAGATATGATGCGTTGAAGAGTGTGAAGAGGGAAGAAGCGAATGTTTTAAGAGCTGAGGTAAGGTTTTTTCCGTCGAGGTTTTTTGTCGTTCCTATGCGAACTCATCTTTTCCTGATTCAGGCGATGCTAATAATGACCTCCATCATTCGCGTCGGCCAAGCCAAATCTTCACCCGCACCCGGCGCGCCTCTCGTGCAAATTGATGAAGACTCGACGGAGCGAATCATGAATTGCTTGCAAACCCTGAGTGAACTCAGCGGGCCTGCTGCCAAGTCCCAGAATGCCGAGGAAGGCGAGCATAATGAGGAGGTTGTTAGGGAGGTTTTCTTGCATGATACGAGGAAGGCATTTGAGAGGATGGTCGGAGCACAGGAGAAGAGGGCTGCTGAAAAGAGGGCTGCGGAGAGTCCGGAGAAGAAGGTGCAGGTGCAGGTTGATGATTTGTTGAGCTTTAGGCAGTTCTCGAAGAAGGGAGATGATGCTGTTGATGTGAGTTTTCTCTTTCTCCCTCTTGTATGTGAATTATTTATGACGTGGCCGTGTTCAGTTCGATGAGGATTTGGGACGTGCTACTGGTGCTGGAGATGTGCAGGAGGACTTCATTTCTAACTTGAGTAGAATATCGCAGCTCACTGGTTTCTCGGACCCGATATATGTCGAGGCGTATGTCAAGATGCACGGATTTGATATTCTCCTGGGTGGGTCGTTCATTTTGTCTCTGCGTGGGTGTAGTGTTGACCTTGTCTTTCTTCACTCTTTCCTTCACACCATATTCCGTGCCGCGCGGTCCTTACCTCCAGATGTTCTCCTCGTCAACCAAACCTCTAACACACTCCAAAACCTCTGCCTAGACTTTGCTACCCTCGGCGACCTCAAGATCGTCGAGCGCCCTTCGGTGTACACTATTGCCCCGCACGGCTTCCAGTCGATCAAGGCGACAATCAAAGTTTCCTCTACGGAGACCGGTGTCATTTTCGGAAGCATACTCTGGGAAGGAGCGAATATGTCCGAGGCTTGTGTGATTCTCAACGATATTCATATTGACATTATGGATTACATCAAACCGGCATACTGTAATGAGGCGCAAGTGAGTACACACTCCCTTACTCTTTGCTGGAGGASCAAGTTACTGAATRGAYTCTYTCTTTTGCTTTGATTAATAGTTCCGTAGCATGTGGACCGAGTTTGAGTGGGAGAACAGGGTCAACGTGAATAGTTCCATGTCGTGAGTGGGTCAGCTTTAACACCTCGATGACCTTCATCTAATGAGGCTCTTTGTGCTAGTGACCCTCGGGATTACCTCAAGCACGTCATGAAGTCGACCAACATGTCGTGTCTGACACCGATGGCGCTCTGTCAGGCGACTGCGCCTTTTTATCTGCGAATATGTACGCAAGGAGTCTGTTCGGTGCGTACTTTCTGAACTGGACTGCTACTTGTGACGTGGCTTGTTCATATTTCTCCACCTTTGACTTTAACAGGCGAGGAGGCACTGGCGAATCTCAGTATCGAAAAAACAGAAGCGGGAACTGTCACTGGACACGTTCGTATCCGGAGTAAGACGCAGGGTATCGCGCTTTCGCTGGGAGATAGGATTACGATGGGCTCGTTTTCTTCCTTGTTGTCGTTCCTTTTGGTTTAGAACATCAACAAGAGGTTTTCCTACGACGTATGCTAGGCCTGTCGAGAAAGTCGATCACAACGGGTTTATTCACAGAGACAGGTATCCGTACAATTCGCTCTCGCCGTTTGCTCATGGTGCTTCTGTATCTCAAGTATGCTCTGTGTCTTCCTGATTCTCATCTTGTAAAACGGGCACTGAGAGCGTCAATGGCACTGAGAGAGAGCGGCTTCGCGTGCTGGTTAGCCGACGTCGATCTGGTCATCCGTGGCCTGCCGGGGAATGAAGAGAGAGGTCGATTCCTTTCTATGAATGAAGGCATCTCTGTCCCGGTCATTAACAACCTTATGAAGGAAGTGCGTGCGATGTCAAGTCAGCATCTCATGGGACAGATCAACACGTTCCGGCGACTGTCCCTTCTCCGTGGTAGAATAGAGCCTACGGACCCTGCAAAGAACGAGAAGCCATCATCCCCGGCTATCTGTTTCCGTCACTACCTGCACCGGGTGACCAATCACCGCCATCGTCGTTCCCTGACTCGCTTACTTTGCGGGGATGTGACTCCGTGGATTTTTCGTGCCTCTCCGGGGAGAGTCCCGCTGGAGGGGGATGATGAGGAAGTAAAGAAGTGTCGCAAGTGTGTGGGGGGATACGAGACACCAGAGCATGTGCTCTTGCAGTGCCTGAGTGTCCCGGAAATCATGGAATTGAGGGAAGAGTTCCTGGTTAGAGTGTCAATGGAAGTCCAGTTGCTGTTGTCGAATGAAGATGCATTAAGGTTGCTCAAGGACGTAATCTTCTCCTGGAACCTGGTCCCATTAGCGGCAAGGTTCTTCCATGAGAGTTTGGTGCTGTGGAAGGATATGAGCGGGATCCCGAGGCTGGACGAGACCCTGGAGGATGAGAGAGAATAGTGGGCTGTATTGTCATGACAGACCCTCTGCGCTTTCAAATTGTCTTTGATTTTACACTCCCTTCTAACCCACGCAGTGGCAGCCTTTTTCCTCTGGGGGATTTATCCCGCTGGGTTTTAACCTGGAGGTTTTTTAATGGTACCCTGACGTTGGCCATTGTAGGTAGTTTTTTGTTTCTCTCGTTCTTTTTAATGATCTCTCTCACCCTGATGTTGGCCATTACTTGTACCGTTATGCTTGTAAAGTGTTTCATTGCAGATGACTGTTGATACAGACATTGTGTAGTACCTACTTAGCTACGTGCCTGCCTGTACAGTAGCACCGTGCACCAGCTGGGTAGTTTGGTCTACCACGCGTTTGCTGCTACCAGGCTGGCGTTTCCGGCTGAGCCCTTTGTGGTTCCACGCATGCTTGCGGCGCTGTGTAAACTTCCTTCCTTCCTTCCTTCCTGCCTCGGATCTACCAATTCACCAAATTTCTGCTCTAGAAGCTCCACTACTTGATTTCGAATAATGAGATCTGGAGCTTCCTTAGTATGTCCATGCCAGGGGAAGGCGGAGGAAGAGGAGAATAGAAATCAAAGTTCATTTGAATGTGAATACAATGTAAGTCAGTATGGCCTGAAGATAAAAAGAGGAAAGAGGAAGGACCTACAGATGCCCATATGATAGCTTTTCTTGTGTCAGTGCTTGTTTGTAACCAAGAGATATTGTTCTGTAGAAGCTCCAGTGTTTCTAAAGATGGTGAGGTAGCAAGGAGGTGATGTATCCATTGAAGTCGAGCATAGATTGTGACCTCTCTAGGAAAGTTTGAGGATTCCCGAAGAACACGGAGACATCCAACACATATGTGATGGTGGCATTCCATGAAATTGATGCTAAGAGTAAGAGCACTGGAGGATACATTGCTCCTATCCATTTGACTTGAAAGTGGTGCAACAACTATTACTGGAGGACATGGTAGATAGGATTGGCTGACTGCTGCTACATCGAACCGGGGATTGAGCAAGGAAGAGATCAACACCCACATCCCCGGTCGGTACATGACAAGATCATATTTGAGTACCTCTGTTAACTGTGTCAATTGCTCCCTGTTGAGATCACTGCTAGAGGCAAGTTGAGCCTGGAAACCAAATTTAAGAAGCCGGAATTTTTCAGTGAGTGTTATTTGTCCAAGAGACTGAACATGAACAGAAACAGAATGTAGAACAAGGCATTAGAGAGGTGTTAAGTAGGTGGAGATGTTACAAACAAACCTCAGCCCAATATGCGATATCTTCCAGAGTCTCAAGGCTTTCCCGTAATGCTGCAATACAGGCTTCCAAACAAATACTTGTGCGTCGCATGGCAGTGTTCACAAACCCATAGATGTCAAGTTCATTCAACATTGAAAGTAATTCCTCAGAAGGGATTGCCTTCTTACAATGATCACACCAAAATTCCCATGCATATGCATCAAACTTCGAGTTTATACTAGAATAATAGAACAATTATTCACTCCTCAGCCAATTTCCACAACATGAATTAACTCACCGTCCCACATCCTCCTGATGCTGAATAGCATAAAAGACCCTCTTCAAGAGATATCGTGTAACCCGTTCATGCCTTGCTTTGTTCCTCCCATCAATGAAAAACCTCCCTGATCGTTTTGGATCAGTGAGAAAGTCGATGAAGGATGCATGAAGAATTTGAAATTCATCCCGGTCACTTTCTGGTATATGCAGTACTGAGTGCAAACCAAAAAGTAGAGTCCAGATTTTTCCTGTGTGTAGGAAGAATATACCTTCAACACAGGAAGATGTCACTCGGTTGCAAAGATCTGTGAAGAAAACATTTCGTCCTGAGACCATGAGATGCCCAAGTACATCTAGAAGGAGGTCTAAATCTTTCTTCAGTGATCTTGAGAGAATTTGGTCATAGAGCTGACCAAGGTCAGGGTATGGTGAGGCAAAGCCTTCAGGAACCTTTATCTTGAGAATAATTTCGAGATTTTGAGGTGGAAGACAATAATAGTCACCAACATATTTGAGAACCGTGGAAGCGTAGATGAATTGACCACATGCCCTCTGAACTAGCTGCTGAATGATATCCTCGCTAGGCCAGTCTGAAGGGATATGCGACATAGCCCTACGATGCTCTCTGTGAATTTTACTAAATCCGTCACGGAGGTACATAGCAATATCTTCACAGGATTCATCTGACTCGCCAATACTACAACAATCAAGGATGGAGTGGAAAGGTGTTAGGCTGAACGCATCCTTGATTCGAGGTTCTGGTCGGCTGCAGATAAGGAACTGGAGAGGGAACGAGGAAGAGCCTTTGGCTTCGCTAATTATGCGGAGAAGTCGTTCCTGGGAGGGAATATCAATACATTCATCCAATCCATCGATTACAACCAATTTCGGAAGATATCTCCATCGGCAGAAGGGTGTTACTGCAGCACACGGCTCAAAAATGAGCTTTTGGAACTGACGCTCGAGGTTCGTGTGCAGGAGACCAGGTTCCGTCCTGACCGCCTTGTCGATGGCACGATACAAGGCTCGTCTCAGCATCCGAGACGTCGCGAGCTGGTAGGCGATAGTGGTGAAGAATTGGCTTAGATTGTTGCGATGTGGGTCCGTCCGCGCGAAAAAGAAACTCGCGGCTAGTTTACCGGACAATAGCTTCCAAGGTCTTGAGCGACGAGGTACAAATTCCTCGGAAATAGTTTGCGCGATAGCAGATTTTCCTACACCGGCTGGCCCATATAGCCAGAATATACTTGTGTTCTTTCGTTTATTGTAGATCCAGGTTCGTACGATTTGGAGAACATAGATGCGAGTGCCAGGATGGCAATTGGGAGGTGGAAAACGCTGTTCGGCGTCATACGAAGCACCAATGGCCATATTTTGATACAGAAGCTTGATCCCACTACCTGCATGAAGCAAACATAGTAAAATTTCCTAAGCAGTATCAAAAGCAACTGATTCACGCACCTCGATCCTCCTTCTTACCACTGATATTGTAATGTACATTTCCTGCAACATTGTTGAAATGACCACCTGCTACGGTGAAGTCATGAGCGGCGGTGAAAATTGACTGATTAGGGGGTATAGACGGCATCAGGAAGATGAAAAGCTATAGCAAGGCCAGTGAGAAAGAGGAAAGAAAAGGATTGACATGTTGTATGATATACCCACCACTGCCTAGTGGTAGCGCCAGCGTTAGCGCTAAGGGCCTCATGTTGTACACTGCACATCATGAAGGCGAATCGTTGGGAAATCGTTGGATTCTTGTCAAGGGAAAATGTAGATATTGTTCTTGACTATATCTACTGCCGTCTCTTGTGGTGTTGCTGCTGCTGAAGACCGTTCGGAGACCGTTTGTTGAAAAGCCGAGCGTAAACATATCATCGCGAAGAATCATCTCTTCGTCTCTTGATATCATTCTCGCAACGATGGGCATATTCGACGATGCTCGCGATGACGAATCTCTTCGTCTTCATGTCCGCCAATTGCTTTACGACTACGCTATTCAACACTTAACCACTAACTATATCAAGTTTATGTACTGATCATGAACATGCTGTCACTGAAGTACGTTCCAGCTTCGTCTGCACAAACCGTGGTGGTCACACGTGAGGAAGTGGTTGGGCTGGGCATGCGCGGACGCAAGACGCAAGGGGTCGCCCGCTGGGCGGGTGGGCCCCACGCATCCTACGGTTTTGCTTCCTCACACCACTGTGGCAGACAGAAGAGCTTCGACGGGTGAAAGCTCACACTATATACACGTATTTGTGATGAAGCTGGTTGAGGGTATAACCGGATGCTAGGGTACTAAGTATTAAGAGGATAGTGTCTGCACATGAATGCGAAGTTAACAATGATGTACACGAGTGAAGAAAATGCATAGCGCGACTGTGATAAGCGAAGTATGGCTGTGGGTGTTAGTGCCCTGAGTCTGGTATAATGTACGAAACAAGGGAAGGGAGGGTGGGGAAAGGAAAGCGAGCGCGAACGACTGGTGAGCTGCGAGAGGAGAGTGCCTGCTGAAGCTGATGGGATGGTGACGACGAAAGCGAAAGCGCAAAGCGTGGGAAACAAGTCACCACTGATACTTGCTCAGCTGGAATTGGCGCTCGTGCGAGCTCCGCGCAGTCGACGACCTTCACTTCTCAGATTTCTGTCCCTTTTTTCCAGCTGCTTTCGCAAAGCCTACGAGAAGTGCTCCTCGCCGAGAGCTATGCAGTGCGGCCTCTAACTGAATCTTTCGAGTCTCTGACGCGCTTATACGCGCTTGAAAAGCTATAGAAACACAAGGAAGATCCACCGTCGTCGCCCCAAGCACTTTGGTATCTCAAAACCTTTTGGCGGCCGTACCTGGTATCTCGCGCACGGGGAGGATCAGAGGAGTGACAGGTCTTGTATACGCATGCGCACACTGCAGTCGGTACATGAACGGGAATACGTGGCGGAGATAGAGGATTTGGACCGTATACGCGATGCCTCGGGACGTGCCCGAGCCAGGGTACTTCGCAGATGATTCTGACGTCGGGTTCTTTCCTGATGATTTTTATTCATGCCATGCTGAGAGGGAACTCGGTCATGACCATCCTTATATGGAGGACTATGCAGCGAATTTCGTGCATGGGCCTGGCTTGGATGGTCATCTGCGAGCACAGTCTCACAGGTCTCTCGTTCAGGCTAGCGATGGTCGTCGCGTTGTTATGCAAAACCAGACTTAGATCCTGGGTCTGACTTTGACTTCGAGCGCTGATGCTTCGACTCCCAACTGGCGGAAGGACACGCACACAAACAGCACCCTAGATATTTTCGAATCCAGTCCCGTATCCATTACTCCGCCTGAGCCCGAGTCTGTCGGGCTATCTTCTCGTCATTCCAGGCAACCTTTTCCCAACCCCATCTCCAACCTCTTGCTATTCTTGAACCCTGATGTCTTCATCTGGAGCTGCCAATTCAGCTAGATCACGCTCTCGAGAAGTTCAGTGCCCTGAACCAGCCAAATCCCAAACAAACGCCAACGTTTCTGGGACTACGAATACGTCCTTAGATCCTTTTACCCCAGCCTCTGCACAGGCTTCTCCACTCAGCCGGACTGCACCACACCGGCATACTCTCAGGGTTGCCTCCGCGAGGGCATTGCCTACATCAGTGCATCGGTGCATCGGGTTTCCTCCAGAAACACTAGTATGCTCGCTCCGCTCTTCGACATGTGCCAGTGGGCTGGCGGAGCGCGATACCCTTGGAGGCGTAGACCTCATCATCGACCCGCACACGCAATACTTCATCCTTTTCGAAGCCGATGTGCCCTTCAATCTCTCCAAGTCTGATACTACGTCGGGGCCATTGGGACCGGGTTGGTGGGGTCGAGGTGGGAAGGGAACTTGTTCGCATACACGCCGCATGTGCTGAAAGCCATGAAGGGGCTCCTGCGGAACCCCTGAATCACCGAAAAGCTATGAAAAGTACCCGGTGTTTGCGGACCCGGTAGAAGAAACGGCTGGCTTCACGAGGTGTTTTGATGATGTTGCTAAAGTTGAGGATGAGAGCTAAGATACTATGTGTGGTGATACATAAAGCGTGGTTGGAAGATGAATTCATAGAGGTTAGTAGAGTTGCTCGAGTTTTTAATTTCAAGGTTATGTTCTGACGCAAATCCCCGTTCTTCACCGCTATGTAGGGCCAACAGCATCTGGCTGCTGCTGATGGAAGGAATCATTTTGCTGCATGTGTGATCTTGTGCCACTTAGGCGGCTTCCTCGAGTTGTCAGCGGAAGAAAGCGAGGTGTTGGGGCTGCAAATTGGTCCGGAGAAGATGGTGAGTCCCATCAATGTCAATGTTCATTTACTTTGTCCATGGCGTGACTGATTCGCTGCACCGTGCAGGGCAAGTTGAATGAATTCACAGCTTAGGCGCGCGGGTACAAGCAATGCGAGGTGGACGGGGAAAGGGTGGACGGGAAAAGCGAAATACACTGGCAACTGTTTCAGGTTGACAATTTATATGTTCGCAAAACGCACCCATAAAACTCACGGACCACGATAATACAGTCAACTGCTTGCATTCGGCTTGATACAAATCTGTTCTAGTGTAAAATGAAAAGGAACATCAATCCAATCCACTACTTCTAGGAAACCTCTGCATGCATTCCATGTGTGTCCGTGGTAAGACAGAAAGAAAGCAATTCAATGAGGAGATGAAAGAAAGATCTGTAAGGAGCTTTCCCGCATTGACCGAATCGCCAGTAGCGGTCAGCTCATTCTCACTGCTGCTCAGTCTGGTCTGGCTCCCATTAATCGGCTACATCCTTGAGAAACCTAGACGCAGGATCCTGTCCATGTCACAGAAAACCGGACAATATAACGGGATCCTCCTTGAACCACATTGTCAATAGGCGTCAATTAAATAGCCTCATCCCTACTATGAAGACCGCCGTTCATGACTTGACAGAATGAAGGCTCGAATACCGCATGGCAAAAGTAGGGACGTACAGCCAAGGACATGCGTATAAGTCAGTCCTATTGAATCTCCTGAAGCTCTAAGCGTTCCCAATATCTTCGCGGTCTCTAAGATCAGCGTCGAGAGTTCACGTCCAACGTCGAGAGTCCTCGCGTCGAGCTGGAGAACAAGGTGAAAGGTGGGTAGAAGACTTGGCGTCGACTTGGCGAGCCAGTGCTGTTTTAGAGACCTGTCTTCGTCTCTTGTGGATTCAGAGCACCAGTAAGAAGAAATTGAATGGTTGGTGGACATTTTGAAGGAGGAGGAAGAGAAGTTATATTAACCAGCTTGGGTCCACGTGCTGAAGCGCTGAAGCACCGGCTTCCAATACATAGGTGAACGCTGAAGCGACTCGCTCGGATGACTCTCTGCTGCTTTATGTAAAGTACCTTTGCTTACATAATACATACATAAATATGTGTAAGCGCTCTCTCTCGTTCTTTTTACTGTGAAACACTCTGTTCCTTGCATCTCTAGTTCTTCCTCGAGCACGGACGGAAGATTGATCCTCTGCAGAAACTCAAATATTTGTTGAACTTTGAAGGCAACTAAATTTTTGATCGAGGTACTTATTTTCTACCGTGTCAGCCTCTGGTCAGCCCTGAAACGTATCGTTGTACTTACTTGGATACTATGCTTCTACAGCATGCACCAAGGAGGTTATGAAGCGGCGAACGCCTAGGCTTTTGATGTTACACCCAAGCTGCACTATGCACTCCCTCCTGTTTTTCGCACTTTTACTAGTATAACACTAAGTTCCTCTCGTGAGTATGTCGATCATGAAGCTACGTATATTAAATATCTGACGCCGATCTGCTTGCAGGATTACCGCAGCCATTTATTACCCTTAACTTGACCCACGACCTTGAGCGTTCCGCCTCAAAAACCGGCCAGATGCATTTCAAAAGACCTCCATTTTTGTCTCGACAGCTTCCAAAAATGCAAAACAATCAAGAGAATGGCGACGCTACAAACCTTAACGATCAGAAGGGGAAATCGTCGAAATTCGACGACGTTCTCTCCGCACTCCCAGGCGCTACTTCGCTGACATTGGGCCTCCTCCGGGACGCGGCTAGTCTGGCTCCGGTGCCCTACTTGCCCCAGGCTGCATCCTTAGCCCTGTCTATATTTGATGCCGTACAGGTATGTTCCAATTATTGTACTGGTGCGATACTTATATCTGACCTCTACTTTTCAGGCATGCAGCAGTAACAAGGATGCCTTCAGACAACTGGGAGACGAATCATGTAGTCTTGTTTATGCTGTTGCCTCGACGTGCGACGAGCTCACAAAGGATGGTGGAGAAATATCACCTCAACTCCAAACGAATATTGAACAATTGTGCAAGTAGGCATCTGGCTCTCATCTGTATCTGTGGGTGTTCAATCCTCAGCGTGTTTTTCTCACATAAAGGACACTGCACGAAATTAAAACTTTTGCGCAAAAACAGAAAAAAAGGAATGTCGTCGTTCGATTCTTGACCTCCAGAGACGATCTAGGGAAAGTTCAGGCATTCCAACAACAATTGAAGCACGCTCTAGATGTATTCACGGTAGGCGATATATGCGAGTATGTCATACCAGACAAGCTTATGACGTCCGCCCTCGCATAGCTCCAATCAAACATAACAGTGCAGCAGATAGTCTCACGTATAGCTGAGAAGCAGAAGCTTCAAGAACAGGCTCGAGAGGAGGGGGTGAAAGCACCACCGGAGCTTACGGTGGATACCTCTGACACTCCTCTGTCTACTTCCGTTGCTTCGCCCACGTCACCCGCGTCGCCTACGTCGCCTGTGACGCCATCAAGCCCCAGTCCCAGTGCTGCTAGTCCCAGCACTCAGGTTGCATTCCCCAACCTCTTCGCTGGTGCCTCTCAAATCAGCGGAAACCTTCAGTTCACGAACGTCACTGGGGACCAGCATAACATTCATAATGAAGACCATTCAACCTCGAGTAACTTCAATAACGCATATAGCTACAGTAATCATAACTTCGCAAACTTGAATGAGGTTGGCCAGGGGAGGGGTAGGAAAGGCAGAGGAAGATTTGGAAAGGGTCTCCCAGGAGAAAACAGGTGTGTAGGATATTATTAGGGTTATCTGCCTCATTGGTGCAGTGTGTTCTTGAAATTGATCATGTTCACTTTTTAGTTGGAAAAACGATTGGCTGCCCAATCAAGTTCTATCCATTGATAAGATGTATTAGGCTATGGCTCAAGCGCAGCCTTGTAGGTGTACGCCGTCTATGGCTGAATATCTAAATGCCTTGCGCTACTCTTCGTTTACTGGGATGAACCGTCCATGCTCACCTAAAGATTGAACGATTCCCGTCGACTATATCTAGGTTTCCTCTGAACTACGACTACTCCGTTACTTCTATTTATGTATCCCAAAATGCAATTCGTGATCATGAGTTGCCTTGTCATTTACTGCTTCTATTCCCCGGCAAGCTACGAGCTGATCGTGGCACGTCGAGGAAGGAGAATGGCCTTCGTACCTACTTTGAACTTTGAGTTCCATTTCTCCCGGTTACTTCACAACACAAATTACCATTGCCACTTTGTTGTTTGGGGAGAGGGGAGTGAAACTGACTCGCCAGAAGCCTCAAGTACTTTTGAGTTTAGAAAGCTCGTCAGAAGCATTGCTATCTGGTGAGTATGGCGTTCGTTGGAGCACTGGGGAGATGAGTCACGACTGAAGAATCGTAAGCTACGTGCCAGGCCAGCGTTATTGGTTAAGCAGCTTAAGCTTGCCATTCATGGACGGTTGGTTGGCGGAGTTTACCTCGAAGTGCCTTGTGGAGTTTCTAGTGTCGGGCAGTCTCGCCGGCCGAGCACCGGCCGCTCCAGGCAGCTCCAGGCTGACACCAATAAGTGGCGCGCATTCAAGTTCTAACACCTCACAATAGACACCTCAATCGCACAAGATGACTTAAAAAATACTCTCGCCATGGCTCTAGACTTGAGAGGGCCGAGGAAAGGGTAGTCGTGATTCAGGTGGGGCCAGACTCAGACAACATCACATTGGACTGGAAGTAGGTGGAAGGTTAGAAAGCGGACAGCGGCGAGACGAAGGAGCAGGGGGAAGAGAAGAGGTGTTTTATGCAAGCCAAATTCAGACTTACAGAGCCTGCTCTCAACAGTCACCGAGACTTTGCGCATCTGCAGCCCACAGCTCAAAGATGAACTTTTGGTACTGATCCTCGAGGTTCGTGTGTAGGAGACATTGTTTCATCCTGATCTTGAGTGCCTTGTTAATGGCATCATACAAGACTGGACCAAGCATCCCAGACGTTGCGAGCTGGTAGGCGATAGTAATGAAGAATCGGCTTAGATTATCGCGATGTGAGTCCGTCCACACGAAAAAGAAACTCGCAGCTAGTTTACCGGCCAGCGGCTCGTAAGGTTCAGGTTCCGAGCAACGAGGTACAAATTCCTCGGACACAGTTTGCGCGATAGCCGACTTGCCTACTCCGGCTGGCCCATATAGCCAGGATATAGGTGTGCTGTATGTTTCGTCGGAGACTCAGGTTTGTATGATTTCGAGAATATGGATGCGAGTGCCAGGATGGCAATTGGGAGGTGGAAAACGCTGTACGGCGGCATACGAAGCACTAGCGACCATATTTTTATGTATGTAGAAGCTTAATGTATGAAGTACTAAAGATTCTAAAGAAGTATTCATAAGCGACATCAACC
>RCHF01000248.1:0-36040 GCA_003987895.1 Neonothopanus nambi
CTAACTATGAATTCTGGGGACTCTAACTTTGAGCCCTCTTTCCCTTGAAATGTCTCATTTCGTATCAATTCGGAACCATTTTTCTTGTTTCTCAATTCATTTCGGACAAGGAAGTGCGCCGTGTGCGGAATATTGATTCCTCTGAAGCATTGATACCAAATGCACTATCAACAGTTTCATTCACATCTTTACTACCACCTCTGCCTGCCGACAAAGCTGTCCAGTCTTGTAGCTAGGATATAGGAGTGCTTATTTACATTCGGCCAAGAAGTACTACGTCCTCTGAAGAATAGATCTTGAGCCGCTGCTCACTCAAGGCACAGCACGTCCATCTTGCAAGCTAAACGTAGAAAGTGTGAGCGACATTTGATCGTAAATATGAAGAGGGGAACGAACGCTTACAATCACAAAAGGAAATCAATACGTCAACTTCATCCAGTTCATTCCAAGAAAGACTAGGATTCACGAAAAATATGCATCACTCGATTTCAAGTAGACGCATATTCTCTATACACCTATCACGATCAACGACCTTCACAGGTGATTTCATCAACATGCTCCGAACAAGCTTTCGACGTTCGTACGAAACGAAAGCTTCCCAGTCATTGCGACATTCAAGCTTTCGCCAAGAAATATAACACAACAGAGATACACGGACGAGGCGGGTAAATCCTGCGTCCTCAAGTGCTGTGATTACTTCCCGCTGGAACTGGAGGTCAAAACCTGTGGAAAAATCTAATCTCATCGGTGCCAGTCCTTCGGGGTCTTCCTCGACTTCGAGAGTGAGTTCACGGAGTGTCTGCTTCGGGACTTTTTTCCCTAGAAGTATCTCACAAATCGACTATAGAATTTGTCAGCCAAAATCACCGAACAGCAGCCATAAGCTCTCACCTCTTCGAATCGCTCCCTTGATTGCAGTCCTACAACGGCGTCATTTTCCTCGAGGTGGCAGGAATATAATCGCAGACGCTCAAGGTGGGGACAAGACTCCGAAAGCGACAGCGACTTACTCAGGATGAACACGATGACTGACATGTGTAGCTCTCGCACAGAAGAATACATATGGAGGTGGGCAGGCGGAACGAGGATACCTGGGAAGAGTTGTAAACTCTCATCAAGGTAAAGATATTCCAAGTGCGGTGGAGCCGAGGGCAAAACCGGAAGTAGGGAGGTAGGACATCGTAATCGGCGGAGATTTTTGAATGAAGATGCCGGGAAGAGTGAAGCATTTCGAGGTTCTTCACTGAGACCGAAAGTCAGGTCAGAAAGCGCTGGACTTCTACAAAGAACATCACACAACGTCGAAAAATCTTCGACTTGGGGTAATTCGAGGACACGGAGAGAGGGAAGGTCTCGATCAGATAGTATGAAATCCACCAACGGCCAATGGTTCGTTCGCAACTCCTCCAAGTGATGAATCAGAGGTTCTAGTTCTAGGCATAGATCTAGAGGAAATTCCGACACGAATAGATGTAACGATGTCAAATGAAGGGATGAAAGCCGTTTAATGTGATCGACGGTTACGTCGTCGCGAAAGAGACAACCGTCTATTGTGAGAGATTTCAACTGCTGAAGCTTGCTGATGTTCTTCAAAAGTCTTGGAGAAATCGGCGTTCGACGCAAGGTTACAGTCGTGAGGTTGTCCATCTTCTCCATCGCCGAAAAATACACAGCAAAGAATGTGTTTGCCCAGGAAACTTGTTTTTCGAAGAACATGTTCCAATCTTGTATAAGAAACTCTTCGACGTGAGGAGAAAGAGAAAGAGCAGGTTCCCTGTCGCCATTCAGCTGCCTGCAGAAAGAAGTGGTGTCAGGTCGGTTTTTGGAATACTCGTTATCACCTTCAGCAGCTGAAATGGCGAGGAATTTGAATAGACGTGGAAGTGTGATAGAGTAGAAGAATCTGCAGACTAATGCAAGTTTCGACCAGACTACCCTGCAATCTGCGGGGCCAAACTCGTCGAGAGGTTGGAAGTAGTTGATGATTTCAATGTAGATTTCATTAGGAATTAAAGAAAGGTTTCTGGTTCCATTTCGACGTTCTGGGGCTAATGTATATTCAGAGTCAGGTCCACCAATGAATGGTGCCGGTGAAGTGACACTGCTTACTAGACCATCTATCCACGCTCAGCGACTCCAACCTTTTTCTACTCTTGACACAATCAAACGTCTGCATTTAGCACATGAAGCCCTGGAATAACGTTTCTACATGGTAGAAATTCAGTAAGAGGATGTCTCAACGCGATAATAGCGCACTACGTAGGGTGACTAGGGCACTTTCCAACGAGACCTTGACGACACCCCAGACTTTGAATTCACGACTACCGCTGGGTTCCGAAATCACAGGTTTTGATCAAAGAAAACTCTTCAGAGCGTGGAAATTCAAAGATGTAGAGATAGTTTTCAACAGTGAATAGCGAAGAGAGTCGTCCAGCGCAGACAATGGAGCCGCTTAGAGCCCGGGCTTGGACCGCGTTCGATAGTCACATCACGTGTTCGTGACTGTATAAATAAGATGCCGGTGAGAACGCCATCTGGCCTTATGCCTGCCACGACATTCACGAAAAAAAAGACAGATCTTCCCATGGCATGTGCCATCTGTTTCGATTCTTCATTGACATTTGTGAAAGGAGACATGGTCCGCACCTTAGTATCACAGCATTACAGCTATCAAACTAATAAAAAGAAAATCATGGATTCAGCAAAGGTATGATATTGGAGTGAATTCCAAGTCGAAGAGTCGGATACCGTCAGATGGTAGCGACTTACAGACAGTGGGACTAATACAACCTTCTCATGGGCAGTAAGCAAAGAGTTCAGTCGACGGTCGTTCGATCGACATTTCCTTAGTATTTTGGTAGGTATTCGGATCGAAACCATGTCACTCGTTCCCACCTTGGAGCTTCTTGATCAATAGATGAACAGGATATGAACGTCTGATAGACGCGTCTAATTGGTGCCCTGCGCTCTGCGAAGCTATCCATGACAGATTTTAGAGATATCTGCAAGGTACTGGGAAGATGGATAATGTCATGACGTTTGAAGGAGTACTTATGGATATCCAGCCCGCAGAACGCTACCACTTACAGCCAGTAGTGGAAACAAGGTTTCACGGATGTGCTCCGAGGTGTTCATGGGCAATGCAGTAATCAGCACTGCAATACTTGGAAAGCCTTTCGAAACCTCTTGGCCAATACCAAACGCATGGGGTATATAAAATCCTGATATTACATAGCCACACCTCTTTAGTAGCAGTTACACATGATATATGTTACCAGTGACCTCATACTGCGAGTTCACGAACCCACGAACCCAAGATGATCTCGCGACTAGCGAAAATAGTAACGTTGGATAAATAATTGCACGATAACCCATTACGAGTCAACTATAAGGCTGGATAAGACTGGATATAAGTTAGACGTAGTAAGTATAAAAGAGAATTTGCTCACTTACTATATAAAAGCTCGACGCCCAGGAGTATACTAAAACATCTGATACCGGGAATCAAGGTCACGCTGTACGAATAATATTGTATCAGCATATGCCAAGCCTAAAAGCACAGAAAGAAACGTACCTGAAAACTTATCGGATCTTTCCTTCTCGAGCCATACTTTCTCATCAACGTGAGTTGTCATATACAGCATGCCTCGGGTTGGAGGCAGAAGAGGTTTCGAATCCGCTGCCTCGGTGACACCGCTCTCAAGATCCGAGAGGCTTTGACCATTGAAAGCATCGTCAGAATAACGATTCATCCAACAGCCGATGACGAAGAAGACCAAAAAGAGTAGCGCAAGCTCTAGGGCACATACTGGGAAAGCCCTGAGTACCATCGTAATTAGTCGGTCGAACGACCCAGAGATAATTGGTGTTCCCGGCTCGCGATTGTAGAAGCTGTCATTGACGATGATGGCTGTTACCAACACATAGACATAGACCGTGATTAGGGAAATAGACGATGTGCAGCTTTTTCGTGTGTCCTGGACAACTGCCTCGGCGGCGTACCTGTTCCATACGCACATACCCAAGCTGATGATAAACTCAGCTGCGGTCATAAAGAGTTGGTATAAGACAAATATGATGGCTCCAAATGCAAGGGCGCTGGAATTTATCCGGGTCTGCCAATCGAAAATTTCCACAAACGCGTCGAGAGAAGCGGGCAAGAAGGTATAAGGATGTAGGAATTCGGATAGAAAGACAGCAAAAGTAAGGAGCGACAAGACGACGATGAAGAGAGTAAAGCAACGAGAGGTCATTTCGGTGGTCATTGCTATCGTGAAGGGAGTATCTCTGAGGAGTTGACGGAGGGTGGTCGTGGTAGACCCCCTGTCATATGGGGGAAGGAGGTTATGTATGAGCCTTGTGTACACTTGTTTTGCCACCTTCAGCGTGCCTGACTTTTTGAAAGCACGTGGCGATTACATATACAATCTCTGGGCGTTTTATCTTTTTCAACCTTTCCGTCCAACCGTGATGTATCAGGCCAGTGTCTCGACTCTCCTGTAACCTGTACAATTCACTGTCCATCCTAATAGTAAGCAAGTCCAGGAAGAAATATCATTCGTATGAAAGCTGTCGCTTGAACTTCACTAGACGAGCCTGAGTCGACAAATGTTTTTTGCCGTTCTTGCTGGCGCCTGGCAATTACAGAACTTCGCCTCGGTTGGTGCGTTTACTTATACAATTGAAGGGCCCCGAAATGAATGTACCTCGTCGATGCCTATTCTGCAATCTTCGCTCAGGCGTGCTCCGAGTCTTCTCCAAAGTCGTACCGTTTTGTGTTCAGGAATGTTGAATGGTACGTCTAGCGCTGCTTATAAGATTCTAATAATGCCTTTGCACATGTGTTACTTCCCTTTGCAATTGCTTTCAATGGGTACTAGAGGTATTCTGCGTCAATCGGTGAACAAGACGTTGAAATGTTCTGAAATACTTATGCCATTCGTCCACGGAAGTTGATGCCGTAAAGGTGTTTGACAGGCGAGCGAGAGTGAAGAATGAAGAGTAAGTTGGGATGATTTGGGTTACGTATGGGAGGTATATATATTCCCTAACTTTCTACCGGTGCTTTTCAAACACTGACCTCTTTCGGAGTAATCTGCCTGCCACCTGCACCCACTTTTGGATTCCTGGGCTCGTGATTTATCCGCTGTACTTTTGCTGTAGTGCAACTGTAGTGGCACATGTACAGCTAGTTTCGCTGTCATGAACGAGTGAAATGCCAAAGATGTGTAAAAACAGTGCGTATCATGCGGCAAAATGGGTGCTTGAACAATTGGATTTGAATTACAGGTCCTAACAGAGCTTATATGCGTCTAAAACTGCCTTTGAGCTACGTATCGGCACCCTTCCGTCAACATTGTCAGAACCTCCATTGTTCGTCATTTCACAAACAGGCTTCTCGCCAAAGTAGAGTTGAGTAATGCTTACAGACGGGAATCCACGGTGTCAAATAGTTGATACTCGTCCTCCAGAGCCTGTACCGCTTGGTCTGCAAGCGCGATGACATGATGCCAATCGAGACATTATTGTGTCCCGAAGGGAGAGGCAATACTTGATACAGTATGTAATCTTCCTGTTTGTGAATGTATGTGCCCGCGACAAAGTCACGGCGGGCACGTGGATCGGTTCGTCTCCCGCCACACTCATGTCCAACTCTCGAAGAATTTCTACACCCTGTTTCAGATACAGAAATTGAGCAGCAGCAGAAAGGAAGGAGGTCCTTTGTTAAGGCTATGCTCCTACTGTGACATTTACATCCACTAAAGTACTCTCATGGAGACATGGGCTAATCAAGACATTCCATCCTATCAAACTGAATACTCATCTCAGTTGCTTTCATATCTTCCATATCTAAGAGCTCTTCTCAATCAGGAGATGTATCAGTGTGGGAATGATTCACCATCAATTGAGTTGCAATTCTGAGAATGTAACCGTTGGATATAAGTTGGCCTTGTCAAAGAGTAGATGATATTGTTCCCCAGGATTCCCTCCAGTGACTACTACTCAAGATGACACCAGATGAAAATACTCTGCTTTCCCAAATTGGCTCTACTATTTTGGAGGACAGTGCATCACTATTTATATATGCACTTGGATATGGTGAATGAGACTTTCATTCAATGTTTATTTAACTAATGTTCTGATTTGATTTTAGCCTTTTTCATTCCCCTTGCTTTCTTGACAATAAGAGCATTTGTGTGAGTAACCATATAAAATTCAGACAACTTGTCCTGATCCATGTCTGATTCTAGATATCAAGGAGTGAAGAACAGGGCATATAAGATGCTCTTGATCTGCTTTTTATTCTTCATGTTCACTGCAGATGTAGCAGCTCAATTTGGAGGAATATTCATTCTGTATAAAGAAAAATTGACAAGGAATTTCTCACTCTCTTTGGAGGACAGGCTTGCAAAGGCAAATAGTCTTGTTCAACCATTGATATCATTCATAAACTGGCCAGTTACACTAAATGTAAGTGAGGTCCACTCAAGCTGTCATGTGTAACTGAGATCAAAAGGTTCTGCTTGGTGATATAGCTATTGCTTGGAGGACATGGGTGATGTGGCCAAGGAATTACTGGGTTCAATCAAGTCTGATTCTCTTCATGCTAGCCAATATTGGTGAGAGGTTATTACATTCAATGGTTGGAAATCTGGCTTATAAAGTTGTATAGCTGTAAACTTTGCAAGTGCTGCAATTCTGACTAATGTGAACAGTAGTGATAGTCAAGAATGCAATGGTCTCAATATAGCTAGTTTGGCTCTTAGTCTGGCAATCAACATACTAGGTACTGGGTTGATTTATGCAAAAGCCTGGTGTGTTTCTTCTTTCTCCTACAATCATTTCTCTGACATATCCTGGCTATGTATCAATATTTTGACTTAGGCAGCATCAAAGAATAATGTCCTCCATACATAGAGAAGGACATAAGAGAACAGATGCTCAGAAGATTCTTGCATTGCTTGTGGAATCAGGCCTTGTATATAGCACTATTCAGGTGAATCATATCACTTAGCTTCCTTATTTGAAGGCTAATGTCTGTTAGTTAACTCAAATATTGATTTTTCTGATAATTTCTCAACTATCTGCATCAGTTGCTACAAGTACTAGTGTCTTACTTCTTACCCATCTCACTCCAACAGTATTTGACTGTGCCTCAGTATGAATATTTCACAGATCATTCCAATGTCAGTGTTTGACTACTATTATTCCCTACAGGCTATCTATCCACTTGCTGTGATTGCTCTTGTCAAGTACAGAAAGTCTGTGCTAGAAGAGACAATGACAGAGATATCAATGACAGAGATATCTTCTCAATCTGTGCACTGATCAGGAAAACAATTCCTGGAAAAGTTGGCAAAAAGTTTCACTTATTTACATAAAGTTTTGGAAATGAGAGAAATTTGTAAGAATAACATAATTTTGGAACTTATAAAAAGTTGTTGGCCCTCTTGTGAGATCAGTAAAGTTTTACAAAATATTCTGCAAATTGGGGCAATATTAGAGCAAAGTTAGCTTGCCTTTGGTTACCTTCAGACAAAATGATGGAAAAAATGATATTTACAACCATTAGTCTGTATTTAAAAGATAGGGCTAGCCATTGAAGAGCCCCAAAACCACTGTTATACAGCCAAGAATCATACAATTTCTCAAACAGGTAAATAAAACTTAATACTAGTAGCACGACTTGTAAACCTTGGCCTCCATACCTTTGATCTCTGTATAAGTGAAAGTTAGTTGAATACTGTAGGGTTGGGCACAATAGCTCACGCAACGCCAGATGTTTGGAATAGAAACGATTCATCTGAAGACTACCTGTTCATAGATTCAGAATCGACAGTAAGGGTCCAGATACAACAGGTATCTACTTACCGACCATCATCCACAAACCAACATGACACAGAGGACGATACCAATTCATTTCACCTTCTTCATTAACTCCGAGAAGAGGGGGGCATTCATCCGCCACTTGATCTCCACAGAGTCGGCGAATTGAGTTGCGCATGTCTCCCACCCTATACATACGGAATATGAGTAAATACCTCTCGTGCAAGACGAGAACCGACCCGGTGGCGCAAATGATCACGTCTGCAGCAACCTTGCTACCATTATCGAACTCCAGACCGTCTTCATAGTATGATTCAATTTGACTATCATTCTTGAGCTTGATCTTTCCGTTAATGATGAGCTGGCTCCCTCCAGTATCTGTCAATGTAAGAGTCAACAGGAAGTACAAGATTGTAACTTCTTTCATTTCACCAAAATAATGCCTGCCCGCTTTCTCCTTCAGCTGCAGAAGGATACCGGCATCCTTAATCCCTTTGTTTATGCGGAACCCTGTAGCCATGAGTTTATCCAGCATTTCCCTAGCAGAGTTTGAGTAACGAAGAGTGCAGCGAACATTTCACGTACTTCTGATCATTAACTATTGCTTGGGCTGTGCGTTGTGCCATCCCGCCCTCAAGCAACAAGTGAGGCATCGAGTTGGATAGTTGATCGGCTATCTCAGTTGGTGGGCCGCCTTCACTGTATAATGCTAAAAAGCAGGTAAGAATAACGTGAACATGAAGAGAAGAAGAACTCACGGCCACCAAGGTACTTCCACCCTTTGTCAAGGTTCATGACAAAAGTCGAACTTCGTTGAAACATCGTAACATCTACCAAGAAAAGTAAGTGCTAAAGTGCGCGTGCGGAGTCATATGTGGTGATATTGTCCCACCAATCCCGTTGTTAGTGAGATCCGAAGCAACATCGTGCGCTGGTGAAGGATTAAAAGAAACATCCTGCTGTCACTAACAAGCAG
This sequence comes from Neonothopanus nambi, assembly GCA_003987895.1. Classification (NCBI taxonomy): domain Eukaryota; kingdom Fungi; phylum Basidiomycota; class Agaricomycetes; order Agaricales; family Omphalotaceae; genus Neonothopanus; species Neonothopanus nambi. The sequence continues at coordinate 8,804 of RCHF01000248.1, forward strand.
ATCTTACCCGAGTTTCCCGAGCCAATGACAATCACCTTCTTCCCTTGATAGTCAGAAGCCTTTTTGTATTCTGAAGAGTGCTGCACCCGGCCTCTGAAAGCATCCTGTAAAGATATTAGTACACACAAATCTCTGGTTCAGCATATACTCACAATATTGGGGATTTTGGGCATATTTGGGATACCGTCTCCAAGCCCAGTTGCAACGACTAAACGTGTGTCGCATCAGATTAACTTGTGGTAAATAGGCAGGATGTGATATTGACCGAAGTGATTTACATGGAAAACCCGCTCACTTCCATCCTTTTGTTGAAGGTGAACGTGCCATTTATTGTCCGCATCTTGAGTGGCGCCAAGGACGGTGGAAGAAGTCCAGATGTTCGATTCTAATGTGGTCGCATAACTCTCCAACCATTCCGCCATCTTGAAGTAATATTGTATATCGTCAGTTTTAAAACTGATCCTATCCTGAAATACAGATGGCTTACCTTTAGAGATGGTGTATATACAGGCCAAGTTGGGGGAAATCTTCAGAAGAAATTCTTAATACAGACTTTGAGCACTGTGAACAAGACTCACGGGATGTAAGGCATATGATCATTCCCTTGAGCAATTGTAAATGCTTGAGCTTCTGCAAGAATCGAGACTACTTACAAACAGGAAAGTGAAGGCACAGAGCATCGTAGCGCCTGCGCCACATGTCACCAACATGATCATCCTTCTCTATTATCAAGGTAGGGACATCGAGGAACTTGAGCCACGCAGCAAGTTGAAGAGCACTTTGTCCAGCTCCTACGATAAGAACGGCCGGCTCGTTATCGTGGAATCCAAACTCATGCTGCCTTTCTTCAATCCATTGTCGACCAGAAAGAATACGACGGTCTCGGTTAACACCGACTCTCTCCGGGAAGTCCTTGTAGCCCTCTAGGTTGGTGAATACAGTGTAGGCTTTCCAGGGGCCCTGAGGAGTTGGGACAAGACGGAAGACACCTGAGCAGTTCCCGACCTCAGTCTGGAACTCAAACATTCCAACAACCCAAGCTAGGTTGGGGAAAGGCTTTTGTAAACGAACAAAATCCTTTAACTTGAAACCTTGCATCTTGACAAGTGGAATACAATCTTTCAAAAATCTGCTAATCTTTTCAGATCCGTCGAACGTCCGCATATCCCAGGTCAAAGCAAGCATATCTCGCCAAAGAGCATCGTCGCAAAGGAGTTTGATGACACTGTCTACATCACCAACACGGAACTTGGACGTGAACGATTGAAACCAAGCTTTCGCCACTTGAAATTCGTCGATGTCGGGAAGTGTCCTGATGCCAAGTTTATCGAGTGTTGGAATCCTAGACTTCCACTGTCCTGACTTGGAGGTATCCATCTTTTACTTGTGTCGTGGGTGTAACAAGGTAGAACGACGAAAGCGCCTTAAGTATACTTGCGGAAGTGGGCCAATTCTGGCATGTACGAATCATAACGGGCCGTGGTTTATTTTTAGTCACGAACATAGAAAGCCGCCATTGCTCTCTTGGAGCCACAGACACTCAAGTCCAGGGCATCAGTCCAGCTCTCAAATACAGGGACACCATTGTTTCGAGTACTGTCGTGGAACCACGTATCCCGATCTCTTGTTATGACTCTAGCGTTGTAATGTCGATCACCATAATATATTACGCCATACAAGAGGAAGACATATTGTATACCGTTAATTGTAACAGTAATGGAGCGGTCGATATGTATGGGCAAAGCCTCAGAAAAGTTCAACACAAACAACTGCGGTACATGGCTGACTTCGAAACAGAAGTAGTAACGAGCATTAGGATCGGTGCAGACTTCGCAGCGCCATGCTGTCTGTTCAGGTGGTATGTTCCTAAGCCATGCTGACATTGACGCGACATTCCGAGAGAGTATTTCGAACACACACGTGTGAATGTTGTGAGGCACCAGTAGGTCGAAGGTGTGGAGGTGAGCACATCGTAAGGTGGCAGAAAGGACAGACGTAGTCATATCCAGGATGGCACGGAGGACATCTGAAAGGGCAGTTTCAGTGCCGACTACGAACTTTGTCGGATCATGCTGAGACAAGGATGCATGCAGCAAGTCACGAACATCCTCTAAGCTTAGTATCCCGTCGGTAATCGAAGTGAAGTTGTCTGCAAGACTGCACAGGAAGACGTGGTTCATCTCAGTGAAATACGAACGCCAGCGCTGCGGACTAGGTTTCCATATATTATGTAGTACAGCTACTACTGCGTCATATGCGCAGCTGTTGCTGTCCCATTGCAACGGAAGAGGCAGGTTGACACTGAACGAAGCACGTGTGCCGGTGCTGCTTCTGTTAGAAGCAGATGAAGCCGTTCTTTTACTCCCGTTTTGTGAAGAGCAGGAAGGTTTTCTCGAGCCAGATTTGAGTGCAGACGGTCTTCGCGGATGGCCATATAACTGAGGTTTTTTTGAAGTGGAAGAAGCTGAGGAGGTCGATTTTTGTTTTTTAGCAGAACCGTGATCAGAACATCCAAGTTGCGAGACCTTTCGCTTTTTAGAGGAGGAAGAGGGATCGGAAGGAGGTGCAGGAGGCGGAGGTGGCTGGGGAGGTGTAGCGGCTTCTAGAGATTCTTTCAACTTCTTGAATGCCTTCGCAGTCATAACTGACCATGGTACGTCCTCCTCCGTCTCAATCGTATACGGGTCTTTCGCACTCCACCGTACTGCTTGATGCAAATTTTGTGGTACATACGCGGATCCTTTCCAGTGCCTGAATTTCGCTATTAAATCCTTTCGAACATGGCCAGCTATCGACGAAGGCAGAACGGAGTCGTACCTTAGTTTAGTGATCTCATCCAGCATCTCTAATTCACGGAATTCTCTACGAAGGGCACTGCTTGCGTTTCCAGTTATATGAGCTGTACTGAATGTGTTCAGGATAAGCGTAGAATCAGCAGTGGTGCTTCTTGACAGCGCAGTGTAGAAAGCTTGATGAGAGGTGCAATGATTAAGATCTATGACGTTCGGAGACAGACTTTGCCCTTGAGATGCGTGCGTTGTCATGGAGAAGCCTGGGAGAACATCTACCTGTTCTCGTGAGATCCAAAGCTTCATATTGTCAGGTAAGAACACATATGCAGCGACTTTACGACGAGTGAGAGGGACCATGTTAGGAGGTAACCCTTCAAAGTTCACGGTCGTGGGTGGGTTATCGAGGGCAACGAAGAGTGTATCTAACACGCGCTGGTTAAAGTTGCCTACAGCTGCAATCCAGCCGTATACAGTACCTCGTTGACCCTTTGTCATGGAGAGTATCGCGTATTTCTTGTAAAGAGCCAACATTTCTTGTAACGAACCAAAAATTTATTGTAGTCAAACAATATATCTTGTCTTGTGCTCGAGTATACATGTTTTCAAAAGAAAGTTGTTGAGCGCAAAAGGGGCTGGCAGGAACAAACGAAACACGTGACACAAGCGTTTGTAAGCACAATGGGACGGAGTTCAATGGAGGGTCTGGAGCGCTCTAGGTCAGAAGCTGATAAGGTTATGACCTTATATAGTAGTGAAATAGCTGTCAAAATGGCTGGGTGCACGGTGCAAAATACAACAAATCTACACTACACTTCGTTCCGTTATGATTCGTAATATACGGAAGGCATCGAGGCAGGAGGAGGAGCCCAAGTTTCGGTTTCTGCATACTGAACCGTGTGAGATTCTGCGCGCTGGTCGACCGCCCGTCGTCCGAAAGAAGAGTAGTGATGGCCGTTCTGGCACCAGGTTTCCGATCATGATTGTGATTTGCCTCAATTAAGGTCAAAGCTTGTTGTCGCCCACAATCTGTACTTCACTGACACCCCTGGGCTATTACTATCAGCATGGTCTATCAAGAAAAGTAGTTACTATCCTTGTACTACCGATTGTGATGTTCTTATTGCACTAGTGTGCTACCACGCGCTTCTTCTCTTTATTATTACATGGGTTCCAACACTTTTGTCACTAGCTCAGAAATTGTTCAGAAGCCAAGTTTCATAGAGATCAGGAAATTTTGAATGAGGTAACACACTACAGCCACACATAATCATTTTTCTCATGGACTTCACTTGATATATCAGCCTGCGTCTGTGACGCAGGCCAGGACGAATTCGGTCGCCGTTCCAGTGTTCGAATAGCATGTCAGATAAAGATGGAATAACAAGTGTTAGGATACCATATTGAATAAACGTGGGATAAGTACTTCAGATTATTCGTCTCTGTGTTTAGTGAGAACATATACTGCCCCGTAAGCTAGTTTATCCTTACACTTACTAAGGTTTACTGGCCTTCTGCCTTCAACCAGATTACCAGCATATACCAGTTTATGTCCGTTAGGACCTGTACCATCGTGGTTCCAGACTGCTCCAGTTTCTTCAACAACACGAGAGATGTAGTGTCTGTCTCCAAAATAAAGCACCCCTCTAAGGCTATAATTGTAACGCTCTCCTGCAACTATCAGGTCCAAGGACTGATCAATATAGAAACCGTAACCCTTCTGGTTGGTAGGCTCAAAATGACAAGACAAAATTTCTGGCGGGTAAAGAAGAGCTTGTTTATATACTACGGCACTCTGACAGAGGCTACAAACACTAGCAGCATGGTGATATAGATTGTTCAACCACTCTGCTGTGGACCTGGAGGTATTACTGTTCTTTTCAAATACCGGGCTGTATTGAACATGTCCTGTCCCTCGTGGATGGCCATTGGTGCAAGCACAAGTAACCACTGCGACACACCTATCTGGATCTTCCAAGAGCCTATCCATTAACAAAGGAACAGAAGTCATTGCGCCCCATCTGAAGTCCCTGGAATTTCTTGTATGCAAGACTTGCCTGAAATGATCCCTAGCTTCCTCCAGCGTGAGATGACCTTTGCTACATAGTTCAAAGTTGTGTGACATCACTGGAAGAATTTCATTGTCTATTGATCGAAAGTACGAACCCCAACGATCTGGATCTGAACACCAGATGTTGTAGATGACTGAAACGATGGAGTCATAGGCACAGCTGTTTTCGCTCCATCTAGGCCCCACCCTGTGCAAAATTCTGCGTGAAGAAATAGTTGAGCTCTTTTCTTTACCTTTTTGCTTTTTTTGATGGCAAAGCTGGGAAGGGTCAGCAGACTCGAGTGAGGGGACTAGTGTTTTCTCACTGACGTCTGAGCAGGAGGGAGAGGCTGCAGCTGCATTCAAGGTTGTGCTGGGTGGACAAAGCGGAGGAGTATTAGGTGTATCAGGCACAGCAGTAGCAGGCTGGGACTGCGTTGCTGTAGAGCTCACCTGCGCATTTATGGTTTTGGCCAAGGGTTTGCTGCCTTGAGCTGGCTTAAGTCTGCTTTGGGCGACAAGGTTTTTCTTTGGCTTATCGTCAGGTTTTACTATAGACCATTCCCTTTCTTCCAGATCTGCTTGCTCTAGAGGGTCTTTCTTAGACCACTTCAACGCACTGTGTATGCCTTGTGGAATGTAAGAGATACCTTTCCAAGATCTGAAACTATTTATCAAAGCATTACGATGCTCGGACATGCCAACTTTAACAGGCAACTTGCCTGCAAATCTTATTTTAGTTATGTCGTCCAGTAGCTCCAGTTCTCTGTATTCCCTTCTAAGAGCTTTGGACGAGCCGCCTGTAATTTTGTCTGGATGAAAGCTCTGTATGATGAGAGTTCCGTCAGCAGTAGCACTTCTGGAAAGAGCAGTATAGTATCCATGAAACGTCCTACAATGCTGCAAATCCACCGGATTAAAGGGCCTAGTCTTCCCTTGGGACGCATAATCCGTCATTGCAAAACAGGGCAATACTTCCACTTGAGTTCGGGCTATGTTAACAGAAGAGTCGTCTGGAAGACTCACCCACATCATAGTAGTAGTATGTGTTATCGGTACCACATTATCGGGTAGACCTGGGATCCTTATCTTTTTGGGTGGATTAGTTAGTTTTACGAACAGGGTATCAAGGACTCTTTGTCCTCTGGAACCCAACTTGGATTGCCACGCGTATACCGTGCCTTCTTGACCTTTGGTGACACAAAGTTCTGTTGCTAGGTTAGTTCTGATCATGATAGGCATGTCCAAGCATAAAGACAGCTTGGCAGAGAGGTTATCCTGCGACGCACTGTCTGGCTGTGCCCAGAGAATATGCTGCAGTTTGTCAGTCATGCTCTTCACCAGGCGTTTGTTAGAAGGGTTCCTAGAAGAGCCGGTCACTACGTCTTTGACAGGTTTGATTTCATCTTCAGAGAAAAACTCAGTGAGGGACTGAGCAGTCTCTCTGGCAAAGCGTAAGGAACCCAGCTGATTAATTTCGTCCTTGTCCGCATTTCTGGCTGTGATGATAGGTACATTTCGGAATTTCTCTTCTAACAGGGAAGGCGAACCGTCGTCTAGCGCAAATCCTACATGAGTAACTCTGGAGTTAAGGAAGGCAATGTCTGAAGGGGTGCAGCGCTTGTACCTCATATTTTCCAAGGCTGTTCAGAAACGGACATCTTCTTTGGTCATCCCTATGCACCGCATGTTCTTCCGCAGAATAACTATCGTCGTGAACTCATGCCACAAAGCCATTCCTATAGCCTCTTCCTGCTTTTTGACACTTGCACCAGAAAGACCAATCACGTCGCTGTACAGAGACGAGTTCTCCCCTCCCATGACAGGAGGGAGTTGGGCGAAGTCACCTGCAACAATCATATTCATTCCACCGAAAGGGGTGCCTTCATTGCAGGAAGCCAAAGCCAACCTTTTACTAATCTGATATAGCTCCGATGCCGAGACCATGGAAATCTCGTCTAAAAACATGTAATCCACCCCTCGGAGTTGCTCTCTGACAACAGGCAAAGTATTTTTCGTTGTGCGTTCTGAGATGCTCAAAACCGAGTGGTAAGTTGACCCTCCCAAGAGCGAAGCAGCACTCCCGGTAGGTGCTACAACTATGAAGCGGTAACTTTCCCTTCTGCAAGCAAAAAAGTGAGACAGAGCCTTTAGGACTTGAGACTTGCCAGTACCGCCCATTCCCCCTATGTACATTTTCAGTTGGCCAGAGTAAGGGCTAGAGGCATGATTGGCAACGATACGAAACGCTCGATCCTGCTCTTCGTTGAGGTTGAAGTCCAGTGCAGCGCAATCAATTATTTCTTGTGTGTCCCCAGCGTGAAAGGATCTTTCAAGGTAACTCTTGTCTATTAACTTTACGTTGTTAGGCAAGGTGTTACCGAGGCTAGAATCTGCAGTATCAGGCTGAGTAGTTGGAGGGGGAATAGACACAGAGCCTACAGCAAATCGGCTGGCCAAAATTTCATCCCTAGACTTCAGCACCAGTTTTCGCCACTCGGACCCACTCAACATCTTACTAGGGGGTTCCCTGGCCAAGGCAGCACTGCCACGTTCTCCAACAATTGGATTCGTCCAGCCTAGTCCTGTCAACAAACGTTTCAAGCTCTCCATCTGTCTGATACGAGAAGAGTGCACCGGTCCAACCTCCATCTCTTCCTTCCTGCTCTGTAAGTCTTCCATGTCACCTTCGTTCTGGTACTGACCTGTTTCTAGCTCAATGGGGCCAGCTGGATCATCACCGTCTACTTCATCTTGCAACCACTCTGCATCTACACCCCAGCTAGGTGACAACTCACCACCTGCCTTGAGCTGCGCACGATAGTCGTCCCTAGCGTCTAAGCACTCATATCGAACCTGGAAGTTTTCCATCAAAGCAAGTTGTCTTTTAGAAAAGTCATAAGAATCAAAAGCCTTGCACCAGCCGCCTTTGGTGTCCTTCAAGTCCTTTCCACTTCGCCAAGGCTTGAACAAAGTGAGCATCGTGCAGCAGTAGTATTCCCTATCACCTCGATCTTTTCTAGGCAAAGTGGCACCCAAAAAGTTTGCTACAACGGTGTCGCTGTCCTGATGAATTTCAAGGCAGTGTGAGCGGTACAATGGGTGTGAAGGCTTGAAGTATCTACAACCTTTGCGTAGGGTGACCAGCTTAGCACCAGAGTCAGTGTTTTCTTCCTGATCACCAGACACGTTACAGTTCTCTCCTTCATCAGCCATGGTGTGGACGCCATCCTCCCCTGCTAGAAGCGATTCATCCGACGAGCAAACCGAGTCCTGGTAGGCAAATTCTGAACTTACAGATTCATCCTTGCATTCAGCGCTGTTCTCAAGCTGTTCTGCAAACTCGAGCTCAGAGACAACATCAAGGAAGTCAGTGCTGGGCATGACTGGCTTTTCAGCACCTTTCCCTTTAGCTCTGGTCTGACCGTCTTTTACAGTGATTCTTTTGCATAGCCGGATAAACTCGTACAGAGGGGTGTCCTCCAGCTCAGCTGGCCTGTGAACGTAGTCATCTACATGTGAGTAACCTATCAATTTGCCACCTTTCTTCATCAGAGTTACCTTTTGTTCAAACTCCTCTTGGTCTTTGTCATGCCAATACTGCCTCGCCTCTGAAACGTAGTTCTGCCAATAAAAAGGCTTGAAGGTGTGGTCGGTGTAGTGATCTGGATTACCGAGTAGGTACATACTCACCATTGGTGCGCCCATCTCCATTTTCGTTGTCAGCAAGTTTACTATTTTGGTCATGAGGCGTCTAGCTTTCTCTTGGCTGCTCAGAGTACCGTTCACTAGTTCCAAGTTCCGACCGAACATGGAGCGGATGGAATCAAATATGACGTGAGTTTTCAATGCTGCTTTTGTTATGTAGTCTGAGACGTACAAAACCACTGCTTTGATCGCGGTACCAGAAGACAGGTTCGTGACATCAGTGTTGCACCTGAAGATATAAGTGAGGAGCGGAGTGAAGGTGTTCAGCCAAGGCTCACCTTTCTTCAAGTAAATAGCACCAGTGTCAGGGTCTACTAAAGTTTCAGAGTACAAAGGACGCGGAAACCTAGCTTTGCAACGCCCCCATTTGTTGTCCTTACACCCCTTGTAGAGGTGATTGAGCTTTACTGTGCCATCTTTAGCTACGTTGCGATCGCAATTATGAACATTCGAACGACTTAACAGATCGTCTATTGTGCACTTGTAACGCTGCACCCAATCTAAGTGCGCTTTGCATTCGATACATGACACGCTTGGCTCTTGCAGTCTGTGCATGGGACACGGAGCAGGTGGAGATTCTGGCAAAGTCCCTACTGGATTCCTATATCCAGGAGAATCAGACTCCAACGCAACTCTATCAACAACATCAGAATGAGTCCCACCCAAGTACTCACCGCAATGAACGCTCTCCAACCATTCTACTATCTTCTTCTGCCACTTCGATTCAGGATCTAATATGCGATCTCTCATAACTTGTGGATTCACCGCATTTTTGAGCCACAGCAGCAAGTGTAGATGTAAAGTAAGCCTTCCCTGTTGCTCTACCGTCCCATAGTGCGCGTTATGATCTCCGTAGGCTCCCCTGTGCTCACTGTCACAACCTAAAACATTGATTATGAAGGTTTCCACAACGTAGTGGAAGAAGCGAGCAGCTGCAACCGGATTTCGGCAAATACGACGAATGCGTTCATCACTGCTGACAGGTAGCTCGGGCCTGAAGGGTATATCCGACCCGGCCCAGTAAAGACAGATAGGATGTCTCTCGTCTGCTGGAGATAGAGTGATGTACCAAGAGGGGGCACCCTTGTGTGCGATGAGAGACCATATTTCGTTTCTCATGTACTTCTTCGACGTGGTTGATCCGTCTACGTTGCCCGCTATGTGATCCAGATCGTTCAGTACTTGAAAGCAGGCCTGCTCTTCCGGCGTCCGATCTTTTAAAGGTAAGGTTTCACCCTGGGCCAGTTTACTAGCAAGAGAGGACAAAACAGACTGATTTAGGTTGAGGAGGCGCTCTGCTATGTTGTTGAAGGATGATCTTTTGGCAAGTAACCAACCAGCATTGCTGCAGTTTTTCATTTGTAGGTGACTGAAAACAACAAAAGGAAAGTGTATGTCAGTTTGAAAGCGCTTGTCATGATACATAAGCAGAAACTTAACATGCACTTCATCAGAGAGGTCGGTGCTCCCTAGACTCCCTAGACCGTACGGAAAAAGCCAAGGGAACATTTGGGGATAAAAACGGGGGTTGTTCCAAATTGAGAGGGGCGTATCAGAATGCCCTATGGCCAGCACTTTACCTCCAGCTTCGAAATGTTGAAAGGCCTTAGCCTTAAGCTGTGCAACAGTGTAATTTCTTCCATTCATTTCTTCCCCGGTCAGACCGTGCACTGCAAAGGAACATTCCCCAGATTCAACACCATCTTCCTCCTCCATATCGTGCAAACTGGTGCCTTCAGGTATCTTGTTGGAATCAGCATACTTCCACTCCACAGAACACGGAGGAGAATCATCAGAGTACTGAGACAAGTTCTCCTCGGAAATGACAACGTCGGCATAATCAGGGTGGTTGAGTATAAGCCATTCCAGCGCGCGCTTGACTTCGTTGCGTCTCACAAGGAAAGGGGTCCGCTTGAAGTCAGCTTCTGTAGGTTTAGCAGGACCTGTAAACAGTATGGCCAGAACGTTGTCCATGTCCACTCGAGGAGGAGGAAGCACCTTGTACAATTTGGGTACCGGTGTCTCGAATGCTATGATATTGGCTTTCATCTTTCGACGCCCAGTGGATAGCTTGGCAAAGCAACAGGAGCCATGAACTCTGGCAATCAGCAGTCTTTCCATATACCGCAGGCAAGCCAATTCCGGAGGCACCTCCCCTATCCACAGTCCACGCGCCAAGGCGTGTTTGGGTACAACGTTCTCGCGCAAACTCGCACGACAAGAGGAGCAAACTTGACTACAGCGCTGATCCAACACAGGCACATTGTACTCGCGAATGGGGTCTTTCAAGGACTTTCGAGGGAGGCGCGTTACACCAGGGGAGGTCAGCACCTGCAAATGCGCTTTGATGGCGCTAAGCCTAGAAAGCTCTGCGTGTGGTGTGAGCTGTCCGCATACCGCGCAACCAGCTTCCTGAATCATCTCTGGTTCAAACTTAGAGCAGGCGCTCCGAATGATATCTTCGGTAAGCTTGTCGTCCAAGGGTGTTGGCAGGAAGGTGTAACGAGAGTTGTCCCAAACGTCAGGGCCTTGTTCCATCTTTCTCTTTTCCTTTTTATTGCATGACTTGGATGGACGGACGGCGAAGATGCTGATAGAGGACGCGCATTTTTCTGAGGTAGAGCAAGTGTGAGAGGAGAAGTAGGCTTGTATTTCCTCCAGGGAGGCTCGACGCCTTCTAAAAGAATGCAAGCTGGCAATGCATCTGGCATCTGTAAGAGTTAGGTGAGGCACCAGCTCCCCAACAGGGATGTTAGTATAGATGTGCGTTTCCGGTGAATATTTGAGTAAGTCGTCCTGGTGAGCGTGAGCTGCAAAAGTGATAGAATGCTTGGAAGGGTCAGTTATGGTAGCTCCGTTTCCAACTATAAAGTCGTGCAAGAGGTCGTAGGAAATCAATGGTTTTGGACGCCCACCTCTAAGATGATGCTTAGCTTGGACATATTTCTTCCCTTTCTTAGCTGGGAGGGGAGAGAGGCTCGCTTCCTCTGAGGTGCGAGGGAGGAGAGAGTGTGAACCAGAGGCGTCCAGAGCAAGCTTTCTTAAAGAGTGCCTTGATCTCAAGAGGTAGCGAGGAAAGCGGTTGTGATACGGGGAAAGGCGCAGCTTAGGTTCCTTGCTGGTGAATCTACCTCTTGGCACCAAGGTCGACAGCTTTTTCTTAGAGTGCCCAGAAAGAAGCACCTCTCGATACAACCAGTTGACAATATGACCCAAGCCAAGCTGACAAAGGTGAGCAGTTCTTGTGCTGTGAAGGCAGAGTGACCAGGAGGAGGAATGCAGGCAATGATCACTGGGGTCTGAGATAAGAACTCTGTAATCACCAGAAGCAGAGTACCGACAGGGAAAGGCTTTAAGGAGTTTCGCCAGAAAGTCCGTTTTTCTTAAGCAGTTCCTTTCAAGAAAAAGGCGTACATATCGTGCTCTGGTGCTGACAGAGACAGGGGGAACGTAAGCCCATCTTACTTCCCAAGAGGGAGAAGCAGTGTAGAGGTGGGCATAGCGAAGGAAGATTTCATTAAAACCTGTTACCACATTGTATAAAGGAGTACATAAGGACAGTCGTCCCGAAAATAAAGATGGCGTCGCAGGCCAGGGCCTGAAAGGTGAAAAGAGAGTGCATAATCCTGTGCAGGTCATCCTCTCGCGGAGGCCGCCCTCAACTGTGGCATACCGCTGATCGCGGCTGGGACTGCTGTCCCAATAGGAGCTCGTGTTCTGCATAGGCAAGTTGCATGCTCCACACTCTGCTCCAGAATCAAAGGGGGTAGGGGAGTAGGGAGTAAGCCTTTGAGGATGATAAAGAACTGAAGTCAATGTACCAGCAAAAAGAACTGTGACAGAAGGCTCAGAGGCAGTCCCACATATTTTTGACGAGGGATAACTGGAGTTGGACCGAGTAAAAATTTCGCTGAAGGGGGCTAGGCAGCGAGGAGAGCAATTGTTTCGGTCAAATAAACTGCAGACATTCCCGCGAGGTTCTAGTCGGAGAGCAGAGGTAAGTCGCGTGAACATAGTCAGCAAGGTTATAGTCTCACCTTTGATACGATCCTTCTCCGTTTTAAGGGTACGAGGTAATACCTCCTGAGCAAAGTTATGCGAGATAATCACTGCAAATAGCGTCAACGGCGTGCACGCGAGCATTCACAGCACAGCCAGACAGGACTCACCTAAGAACACAAGCAACAAGAGGAGCCTGGTAATAGAGACAACGACACCTAACGTTGATCGCGGCATCATGCAGGGCAAGAGTAGTTGAAGCAGCATAGAAGGCGAGAGCACTAAAGAAGGCTCGTGTACAGCGAAGGCTATAGAATTCAACACGAAAGATACTCGAACAACAACCCGTTGAACGAAATCAACGAACATACAAGTCATGTGCACTCGACGTCAAGTCACGTGTACGGTCACGGTATAAAACGCACTGACGCAAAGCGCCGTTTACTTCTAGGACTGTGTATTGTTTACCGTCACTAACTGTCTTGGACTCTCTCGCGCATCTGTAGTAAGCGGTATCAGCTTCCGGGGTAATAGCACGGCGAGCCCAACAAACCCCACCCTTTGCAGCCGACCCTCCTAGGAGTCTATGGACAAAAGTACGGGCGCGTTGCCTGGGAGGGTGAAACTGCAAGGGTAGCTGGGGTGAAAACGCTGAGCCGCCACCTCAGTTCCTCTCGTGGCAACCTCGTTCTTCAACTTCTGTAGCATACTATCATTACTAGGAGTCTTCGGACAAAAGTACGGGCATGTTGCCTAGGATGATATCGATACTACAGAGGAAGAGAAGTCGAGTGAAGGGCCGAACACAAGTAGCCACCTGCGCTTTGAAGTACCCACAGTACCATGCTGTTTGCTATCGTGGTTGTAGAGATCGCACACGAAGTGAAGGCAGGATTGAATCGTTTGCTTTAAACTACTACATAGTATCGACCTACCGCAGCGTGCAGCTGCAAACGCGGAGCAAAACTGAGCTAAGCGGTAGAAATGGTGGGTGTCAAACAAATATAGCATTTAAAAGCACGTACGTGTAAGCTATAAGCTATGAGCTGTCCGGGAAGCCTGGCCACCTAAAGCTATCAGGCGAGGCCCCTATAGCAGTGAATGCTCGGCTAATTCAGCTCGGCTAGAACGGAGTCACCTGATGCGAAGATACAGGCGTCCAGTACACTCAGCGCGTCCGACGTCGCCCACCAATGTCTGTCGTCCGCAGATCAGAACGAATCAAACTAAAGCAGGAAAGGCTGAAAATCATCGAAGCAACCAATCAATGGTGAGTGCATGCTTTCAAACTTGCAGCTACTTTGACTGAAGAATACCTTTAAACAGCTTCCCAACGGTCGCGCTTCTTCAAGAAGAAACTGACCAAATCAAGGCTAAATTCAGCTTACCTTTCGTAGTGCAGGTGCGGCAGAACTCGCAGATAGAGGACCTCGCCAACACGGACACCGGCAGTTTCCTCGCACTAGACACGACAGGTGTTGCTTCACCGTGAGTGAAGGCCTCCCTTACCTGACACGTAAATGATGCTAAGTTTCCAACGATGGCAGAGAAAGCTACGATGATCATGATATGGAGTATCTGAGCGACTTGACGGAGCTGACCTCGGACGAAGAAGAGAGAGACAGCAACGCAAAAAAGGAAGGAGTAGAGGATCTGAGCGACTTGACCAAACTATCCGAGTCTTCGGACGATGAAGAGAGAGACTTGGGCTCAAAGAACGAAGGAGACTCCGCCGCAAGAAAGGGCGGTAGGAAAAGGAAGAGAGAAGATGAGGAAGGCAGCAGAGAAAGGTCAGGTGGCTCTCACCACAGACTAAGGAGTGTAACACTCAGCTTATCCTCTATATACATCACAGCGAGAGGAAGAAAGAAGGAGATCGCACGAGAGAGCAGGTGAAGTCCAAACCCGTAGCTGATGCAAGGTAAGCAGGTCCCGCTTTTTCTTGTAGAGTCCTTACGAGGGCACGCGCTGCGCCTCGCAGTGTCGTTCTTGTCACCGCGTTAAGAAGAGCTTTGCTGAGTCAAGTTATTCTTATACAGGGGGAGAACTGAAGCAGGCGCGGTGTTTAAGCCTCGTGTCGGATCGAAGGTCACCGGAAAGGAGAGGAAGGCGCTTCGAAAGCAGTTGTTGGCAGAGCATAGAAGGAAGAAAAAAGGTGCTAAGAATAGAGAGGTGATTCAGGCGAATGGCTTCGACGTGAACACGCAACCTAGGCATACGAGGACCAGATGGAGCGGAGTGAACGCGAAGAAGGATTACAGGGCGAAGATCATGCGCCAAATTGCCAGAGGGAGGTCAGGAGATGTTGTAAGGGAGCTTGTCAGAATACCCTACACGCCGTGAGTGCATGCAGGTCAACCCTTAAAGCTAAGGCGTTAAACATAGCAACCGTTCTTGCAGCCACAGGAGGATTTGTGTTACGGACAACTTCAGCAGAATGTTCCTCTATCGCTCCAGCTTGAACAGCTACGTGATGTCTGAGCTCCTTCCCGCCTTTAACCAAGCTGCAGCAGATTTCGTCAAGGCTGTGAAGCATCCCTTTAAAATGCAAGACAGACGGAAGAATGCTCGAGGACTTCATTGGTTTTCTATTGCCAGCCACGACCGCAACAACAAGGAGGTGAGTGAGGCGAGCTCTTGCTCAGGGGTAAGAATTGTGCTAAAAGTCTCTTCAGGCACCTTCCCTTAGCCAATGGCACAGAGAGAACGCGCAGGTAGTAGAGGAGTATTTCCAACCCGGGAAGCCCTTCTGGCACTTAACGTGAGCAAAGATCAGACAAGGCCTGCCCAGACTAAAGTAGTTTTAGGAGGTTTGGATGCCGAATACTATCCGACAACTTTCCGTCCATCGCTCGTCGATATGAAGCTTCCGCCGAGTACATGAAATCAACCTATGGAATAGAACCAATGTTTGGTCTTTTTTGGAACTGGTGCCTGAATGCTCCGGTAAAGGGGGTAAGAAGGGTGTTCTGCAAGCCACACGTAGACCATAAAAACTTAGCTTTGGGGGTGTGCATGGTATTCGTGTACGGTGAGTCCTATGTAGCCCCTGGAACAGACCTCCTTGTCTGACAGCACCTCTCACAAGGGCATTTCAACCACAAGGAAAAATGCTGGCTAGTGATTTGGGAAGCCGGAATCGTGATAGAACTCCTGCCCGGGGTATTTATACTGTATCCCTCTTCTCTCTTCATACACTTCAACATAGACGTAGGCAGTAAGCTCCTATCTCCTTCCGAGCGTCCTACAAGTCACAAAGTCTGGAGCATTTTTAGATTTACCAGTAGTAGTGACGGAGAATGGTGAGGCACCTACTCCCGATAACTGCACGCCTCTTTTCTGTGACTGCAACGATCACGACGAAGACAAAGGATGGCAGGAAGCTGATGGGAGGGGGTCCGTCGTGTGGTTCAACCAGGCTACAATGTTCCAGACTGCGGAACTGGGGGTATCCACTGTTTACCAGGTGAAGGAGATGGGAATGGACACAACTTGCAACGAGGATCATTGGATGAGGAAGGATCCTGTATTCCCTATAGTCTAGCTGTTAGTTTGCACACCATCGGGCTGTCAACAGAGTAGTATCGCTCTTACCATAGAAAAATATAGTGCAGTTCAGAGTCTTACAAAGGCACACAATAAGAAGAGCATCGTAAATGCTGTATATTGCAGAGTAAACCTAATAACGCCTTGTTACATCAGTTAAACTAAGACATGACTAGAGTGCCAGAAGTAAGGACGCAGTAAGGACAGGCATAGGAAAAGAACATGAAGGGAGAAGGCAGTAAGGACAGTGATCAGGACAAGAAGAGGAGCATAGCAAAACTAAAGGGAAAAAACCTGTAAGGACCGTGTTACCACCAGTAGAGGGGTGCAAGAAGGGTGAAAGAAGAAAGTGAAAAGGTACTTAGTAAAAAAGTACGTTCGAGAAAAGGAAAACTAATTCCCGAGAGGTTCGGCCAAGACAATAGCAAACAAGGCGTTGAAGTGGCAAGTTTTGAATTGAGCATTGGGAAGGTTATCCCATCGGGATAGAGTAAAGCCCACAGTTACCAAAGAGTCCAGCTTGATCTCGTCATGAGGATATTTAGGCAGGCTGGTGTACTGATCCCAGTCCCTGTCTCTGAAAGCGAAGCCGTTTATACCGCGTTTTGGGTTTGACCTCCCATCATACACAGGAACTGCAAATTTTGAAGCCGGTCAACAGAAGACAAGCCAAGATTAAAGAAACAAATCTTACTCTTGTCCCTGTATAGGCGAAAGGCAGGCAGAGCACTGCCCGATACAGCAACACTGCCTCCTCCAGCGCTGGATCTGAAGCCTGGAATAACGGGCATGGTAACCCCAGACTGAGCAGCAAAGCGGCTGCTTGAAGAGGAGGAAGCTTGTTGCCCTACGGTAAAAGGCGCTGAGTAAAAAGGAAGAGAAACAATTAAATGCCACTGACCACTGCCACCGTCTGCGTATTTGGGAGCATAGGTACTCTTTTTGGTAGAAAAAGCCACAACGCCTGCATAGACAGGAGCGTGAAAAGCGGAGAGGCCAGCAATGGCACCAACAGATCCCTGGAATAGTTGATACTCCTGTTCCAACAGGGAGAGGCGTATCTTGTAACAATCCCCAGAAGGATTGCTCAGATCACTGCGTCTCAGGACACCGGTGACGACGAAAATCGCGTTGTCTCTGTGGGTGTCGCGGATCTTGAAGCAATCATAAGCATGGCGAAAAAGATTTTTGGGACCACGACAGATGTTGAAAAATTGCCTGTAAGATACAAATTCGAGACTGAGTCTCAAACGTCTGGAGAAAAGGTGAACTAAGGTAAGAAAAACTGCAAGACATAAGGTTTAAACTTACGCTCTATCGTTGTTCAAGGGCAGACTTTCACGCAAAGTTCTATAACTGATGCACACCGCCCCACAGGCTTCCGCGTTCTCCACGTCGTATGGCAGCATAGCAGCATAACTACAAGAGAGGGTGTAAAAAGGTAGGGATATCAACCAAGCAAATAGCAGACTCACGGCGGGATTGTGTCAGGTGGCATGGAAGCATAGTAGTCACGAAGAAGCGGGTCCTGCAAAGTTACGTCCATCACAGCAGGAACCCCAGAGGCAGGAGAGGGAGCGTCCCGAGTGCGCGGAACCTCACCCTCCTGGTCGCCCAGATCAGGAGACCCGGCCCGGGCAGATTCAAGCTGATCACCAGCATCCTCCTTGTCCGAAGTCTCTCCCTCCTCCAAAGCTTCGCCCTCCTGGGTCGGAACCTCCTAACACCAAGATCAACTCAAGAGATGCGAGAAGGAAGGCAAAAACTCACGTTATAATTGCAATCCGGGCTAGGTAACAGGGCGCCACAGTCAGTACTGGAAGAGAGCAGTAGAGGATAAGGAGAAGGAGCTCACCTTTCAACATATTCCAGGTCCTCCGGATCAAAGAGAATGCCTTCACCCCTAAAAAAGGAAAAAAAAGAAGAAAATGTATAAGCCTGTGAAGGATGACCAGGTTTGTCAGGACATACTCTGCTAGCTCCACCTCCGTCTCCTGAACCAATTCTTCCACTTCAGCCTCAAGGTCAAGCAAAGAATGAGGGTCTACCAGACCATCGTCCTCTGGTAACAAGGCCTCGGTAGTATCTGTAGAAGGAACCAAGTCGTCCTCCGCACCGCTGTCTACGGACATGGTATCAAGGTCCTCGACCTCAGACACCCTTCCAACCTTGTCAAGGCGGGCCGGCACAGCATTCTTTACGCCAGAAGGAACCCTCGCTTCAGCAGAGTTTTTGACTTTAACCCTCCCAAGAGAAGGACGAGATCTAGGAGGTATAAAAGGTATAAAAAGGGCAGGGTCACCAAACAGTAATCAAACGACAATGATAAAATGAACTCACGGGACAGCCTTCTTGCTGAGAATATCGTGTGCAGGCGGGAGATCTTCCTCGTCTGACAGCGCAGGACCGCGTTCCAGAGCAGCAAGGACTCTTGCCGAGACAACCTTCCCGGGAGATTTAACAGGGGTGGTGTTCAAAGCAGAAGCGGGACTCTTGTTCTTGGGCACAGGCTTGGGGCGAACGCGACGTTGTCCCGCTACAAGCGGCACCGGAGAAACACTAAAATGTAATTTGAGACCAAAAGAACAAAGGAGAGAGGGAGGGAAGACAACGCACCGCCCCCCAGAAAGCAGAGTTCTGGCTTTGAGGGAAGAGGCACCAGCCGCAGGAGGAGTATTGAGGGTAAAATCCCTCAACAGATCTCCAGCACGAGGAACTTCGTCGTCGGACTCAGAAGAAATCCTAATTGAAGAATGAAAAGGAAGGAAAGTTCAGCTAAAGAAGGGAAGGAGACGAGCCAAGCAGCACTTACTCGATGGGTTGGCTACGGTCCCCTTGGTTGCCGGAAGCAACAGAAAGATCAGAGCCAAGACCGGTGGCTGTGACATCGGGGTCGGAGATTCTGGAGAAGGAAGACACCTCAGAAAAAAAGAAACATAAACCTAAAGAAGAAACGAACTCGTCCAAATCTTGAAATAACTTTTTGGCAGTGGGAACGGATCTGAAAGAGGCAACAAGGTAAGATGACGCGGTAAAGGCGACGCCCAGAAAGAAAGACATACGGGCGAGTGGATCGACGCAAAACTGGTTCAACCAGTTCAGACTTGACGACAACAGCGCCAGGGCCAGCTCCAGTCGAGGAAATGGCACGCTTTTTGGGGGAGGGCGTGCTACAAAGGTCAAACATAAGGTGAGCCGCAACATAAGAGGGAAAGGAGGCGCACTTCATCTGAACAGAAGCTTGACGCTTTTTTCTAGAGGAAGGGAAAGTAAAAGAGAGTAAGGGAACAAGGCGGCGGGTGCAGAGGAGTGAAGACTTACGGTGAAGACTGCTCGGCAGTCGACTTGACACGGTGCTTAGTCAGCGTGGTGGGAGTTGAGCTCATACTGCAGTAAGAACAGGTAAGAACAAGCAAGAACGACAAGGCGATAAGTCAAAGTTCAACTCTACAAGGTCCGTTTTATAGCAGACCCACCAAACAGAAGGACGGGTAGGACAACGTACACCCCGAAATAAGAAGAAGAACCAAATAGACTAAAAATAATGAATAGTTGTGCTAAATAAAAGAGAAAAAGTATTCAAGAGCAGGGAATACCTAATAGGCAGGTCCGAGGCTCCTTGCGACAGAGGCATGTAGGTGACAGGGAAGCGAGGCCTTGTCAATGTTCAAACCACGACAAAGAGAGAGAAGCAGAAAATGCAAGAGGTAAAAGTATACAATTTTCCAGTCACACCCTGACAGCCAAGGTGGAGAAAATGAAAGTAGCTGAGTGTATCTCCTTCCAGCCTCATCCCGATCCTGGCCTCCTAAAAAACAACAAAGCTAGTTTTCCTGGAAAAATTTGAGATTCAGAAACATCAAAGAAGGAGCGCGCTACCGATCAGAAGGGGTCCAGACCTCGGTTTCGCACCAAGGGCACGTTCGCTTAAGCCAGATCCTCGCTCGCAAGAAGAAGGATTATAGAATTTAAGCACATCTTCAAGCACGTCATAAAACCGCGTAAACTTATGTCTTATTAGATAATTGTAAGTTCACTAAAAGGCACAACGCCTTCAAACCAAAGGAGGTTACACGTACTGAATGACAGGTAAATAATGAACAGCAAAAGACAGATGAACCAGGACAGGGAGGAGCATTCGACCGGGTTACGATGACACCGGACAAAGAAGCACCAGGAAGGGACAGGACCGTAAAGCGCGACACTAGCAAGAAAGGGTTTGTCATCAATTTATGACACAGGAGCGCGGACCGCAGCTTACCTGTGCAAGTATTCAAAGCAGCTAGGCGACCGGTGCTAAGAGCAGCAAAAGGAACATCCTACTGAGTCTCCCCAGGAATCAACACCCTCAGCGGATTTGGAGGAGAGCCTCGATCAGTCAAGGCAAGTCCCTGTCAATTTAGTTGTCCTCTTTGGTCATAGGTGTTCACATCGAAGTACAACTAGAAGCCCTGAGGAACAGATGAGCGTACAACCCAGGACAGGAAGCGAAGGAAGGAAATGTACTTACGTATGAAACATCAAAGGCAGGGACAGACCAACGCTCACCGGAGACGAAGAAACAGGGAGGGTAGAAGGGTTACAGAGATCCAGGTTACCTTGCAGAGTAAAAGACACGAAGGCCAAGTTCTAACAAGTGAAGCATTGTACACCTGAAGCATGGACCAACCTAAAGCACAGGAGGGAGAGGAAAATACAGCAAAACAAAAGGGAGTCTGGACTTTTGGCTTAACAAAGCTTTAGATACAGAGAGAGAAAGCACGATGCGGCGCTAGAAGATATCCGCAGGGAAGGACCAAGCAAGACCGACCAGACCGAAAGGGGACCGAGACAGCGCGAAGACCAGGTGAAGACAAACAGCTTAGTAAGAGCAAGAAAACGAGTGCCGGATAATGCAAGGAACTAAAGAGATACTCGTTGACAGGTAAGGCTTCCATTCGTTCATGGTAAAAAGGGGAATAAAGTGCCCACGGTAAACAGCAGGCCGTCGTCCAGACCTCGAAACTCGAACCTTCGTAAACCAGGCGTGCAAAACTCTGAAGTACCGAAAATGGATGAGCAATACGATATGGAGAAAGCCAGTAAGTCTGAAAGGAATGCAGCGTATTGCACTCACTGAATTTACTGTAGGGGCCAGACTCCAAACCTTTGCAGAGATTAGAAAGAACGCCGAAGAAGCCGCTCCAAGCCTAAGTGAACTGGCACAGGTAAGCAAATGCTCGCATAAGCCCTATCCTTGTCAGACAAACCAACCTTGAAAATAACAGCTGGAATGCTGGCCAGAGACGGTAAAGGTCATGGAGACCGGAACGCCCGTGTCCTGGAGACTCGTCGTGAACGACGACGACGGGCTGGAAGAAATAGTGTTTCGACTTCAAGGGATAATAGTGTCGAAGGACCTGCCGCCCCTATTCAACAGACTGGGAAAGTGAGTACTGCGTCCTACAAACAATAGAACCACCAGCTGATCAAGGTATAGACACATGAAAGTGGGTTATCTACATCAGGCCATAACGGTGACTGGGCTCGGGGCCGCGTCGTTCGAGCAGGCTCTGGCAGGAGTTGGGGTTGTGGAGTCTATGTTCAGCAGGTCCATCGACGAGCGCCGCACGGAACCCACACACATGGTAACAACCTATAGAGGATGCCCGGCAATCGAGCTGTCCAATCGCTATTTTACTTCACGAGGCGCCGCCAAAAACGAAGAAGCTGTACCTTTCCCGTCCTCTGTGGATCCCAAAGGTATTCTGACCAGCCTAGCCGGTGGGGGCCACGTACACCTGAGTGAGAACGTGGTGGAGTATCAGGAGAGGAAAGTGGACAACACAGGAGAACAGAGGTGAGCTGGTCGCAAAAATAGACCCTTCCACCCCACAACTAATAAAAAAAACTGGAAGGTTCGTAGAAATAAGCCCTAGCAACATCCGAGTGGGCGACTTGGTAGAGGTTCAACTGAGCTTGAACGCAGTCCAGACCGGAAAGGACAAATACAGGATGGTGGGGGTGCTGCGATGCATCACCTTGCTGGATTCTAGCGAAACGGAGGTAAGAACAAGCTCGTCTTAGCACGGAAAGGGTACAAGGACCTGATCAACATACAGGAGGCACAGAAACGAAGGCGGATTGCCACTTACGACGGAAGGCTGAAGAGGAAGACCGGCCATGGGAGGGAGATGGCTGCACAAGAGAGAGCCAAGAAAGCAAAAGGAGTAGAGCTGGGAGCACCAAAGGAAAGGGAGGGGGACTGGCAGAAAGGAGAGGACGGAGAGAAAGGCGAAGCGGGGGAAGGGACAGACCGACGTCAGGTGAGGGACGAGGACATGGAGGAGTCGGAGAGCAGGAAAGACGCAGCCTCCGCCAACGACGAAAGAGACGTAGAGATGTAGAAGGGACAAACGGGCGACACGGAAGGACACCCCACTGTAGTCGCTGTTTCTTGCCCTTTATTTCTTTCCTTTTTTTGCAGTAACGATGTTTACCGTCCACGGTGTAGCACCCAAAGTGAAAAATATATTTGAAGCTTCAATAAGATATTAGATTAAAGACAGAACACGAAGATTGGACCAGAGGAGAGAGAAAAGAACAACTTCTATATAAGACCAGTTAAAAGGGGGGAAAAAACCGTATAAGCGAAAAAGCGAACCGTGAAACAACAGCACGCCTTACAGGATCTCAACGATCCAAAACCCTAAAGAGACCTAAAATAGACACATAGAAAGGAAACACAAGAAAAAAGGAGAGAGGACAGCACGAAGAGACAAGCGGAAAGCGTGACGGAGCATGACTAATAAAATTGATCGGAACGGAAAAACCTCGGAGGCCCGTATGGGGGGCCAAAAAATGGCGGACCGTGCGGAAGAAAGAACGAATTCTCCATTTCATTCCGAATTCGTAACCAATCTTACGACACACAGCAAGAAATATGCGCGCGCAAGTTTTTCGGATTCTCCATCTGGGACGATGATAAGTAATGTGGTCTCCGAGCCAGGGAGGTTTCAACACACCTCGTTGTAAACTTGGGCACTTGCTACACACGTGAGTCCACCACCGTTCTTTCCAATAGAAGTACGTGGCACACACTGGCGCACGGATCAATATACGTTGTAAAGATGTAATCACAGCTTCACAAGTTAGCTAGGAGCTTCTACATAAGCAACTTGTAGCACTGTCCTCTCGCTAGAGCTCCTCCAGGAGCGGCGACTTCGAATTCGGAGCCTGAAGTGGAAGTTGAGTAGATTCTGGAAGCGGAAGTGTTAGGTAATGTCGCGGGCCTGATTATCTAATACATCCAGAAATGGGATCCTTTTTTCAGAAGCAGACGGTGATTCCATCTGTACCGCTGGTCCGTCGCAACATTCCTATTGTGTTCACATCCACGAAATCCAGGAAGCCTTCAAGAAAATTATTAGGCTGGCTAATTTTATCTGCTTTGGTTAATCCTGGTTTACGGCTTGAGTTTTGGACAGACAAGGAGCACACGATTCACCAGATTCTGGCACAACATTGCATGATAGGAAAGGCTTCGAAATAGAGGTTTAGGGTGAAAGTTGATTGTGCAACGACGAAGATGTCTTCCTCACCGTACTACACGAATTCGGCCTCAGGCTCGCCTTCGTCGTCAGCAGTAACGATACCCACACCAGGCAAAAGCATTCTCAAAAAGCCTCCACCACCGCCAACTTCTCTGTTCTCTCGTCTCACCAAGTTCGCCAGTGGGGCCACCGGAGGTGGAAGCGGTTTTAGTTGGGGAAGTTCTGGGTCTAGCGATGCGTCGTCTTCAGCGACGACTGTATCAAGCGGCGGTGCCGTGTTAGGCACAGGTGTCTCCGAGAAGCCAGCGAAACGTCCCGAGATCGATTCTCGACCTCTGAAACGTGCTCATTTCATTCTTCCACATATCGCAGTGGTCTACCCTATTTCGAGTGCTGCACCGCCTAGCACGCCTGGATTAAAGGAGGAGAAGAGGGCGGTCGAAGAAAGGGAGAGGGAGAGAAGAAGAAGAGTCGTCCGAGGTGTTAGGTATAGCTCGAACCCGAGCAGCGCTAGCACGAGTGCGACGTCCAGTCCAGTTGTCGGAGCCACTGTGCCTGCAATCGCCAGAACTGCATCGTCTTCGAGCTCAGCGACGCGCGGGAAGATCGAGGATTCGTGGTGGACAATGGACAAGGTCGAGTCGTTTTACCGTGAATGTTGTGCTGGCTGCGAGGAAAATCCCGATCCGGGTATCTCCAAGGCACTCTTGAAGGCGCCGCCCACACATCCACGTACGCTCGACCTTTCCGGTGTGCAGTTGTCATCGACGAGTGCAAGCATACTCGCGGATGTATTTACTATTGAGTGGGGACTACGTAAACTCGTTCTACGGGAATGTGGACTGGACGAAGTCACGCTGAAACCGATCCTTCATTCATTGCTTATTCCCAATTCGTTGACGTTTCTTTCATTGGCATCAAACCGGGGCTTGACAACGAAGGGAGGAGCATGGAAGCTGGTTGGCGTGTATTTAAGCAAGGTAATTCATTGCATTTGAATTTATTACTCGATTTTCTGACTCCGTCTTCGTTCTCTCAACTTTAGGCGACGTCGCTGCAATTCCTTGACTTATCACAGAATCCGTTAGATAAAAAGGCTATAGAACTCATTGTGGCCGCTTTGGGCGTCGCTGAGCCTTCGTTACCTAACGCTACATCTAATTCTAATTCTACTTCGTCCTCAACTCCCGCTCTATCCTTGGAGTTACCGACACACGCGACAACTGGTCCTGACACACCTACCACTGCCAAGGACTCGTCTTCCTCTGCCTCCGTATCTATGCCCACAGGCTCGAGCTCGTTTTCTTCCTCAACGACACCAAAACCTCCTCGAAGGAGGGAGAGTGTATACAACACAGCTAATCCTGACTCAGAAGAAGACTATTCCGATTCTCAGGACTCGTCTAATGAAGATTGTGAAGGCAGCACAGTCAAGATTAAAAAGAAACGAAAAGGGAGTACTGGAGGCATTGTTAGTCTGCGGTTAGATGACTGTGCTTTGAAAGGTGGTGCATTGGACACTCTCGGTGCGTTTGTTCCCTCTTTCTTTGAGAGACTGGTGGCTCATTCCTTGTTTTCAGCCCGAACTGTACGTACTTCGACACTACGCAATATCTCTCTTCGGTATAATCGTATCAACGCTACTGGTGCTATAGCGTTGTCATTGATGATCAGAGATTATCCTGACGTCGTGCCTGTCGGTTTCGGCGCCTCAGCAACGAACGCAGGCGCAAACCTCTCCGTACCATCTACCCCCACCATACCCGGCTCGCCTGCTCTCTCTGCCTCGAGCTTGTCTTCTTCGCTATTCCCTCCGTCAACGGCGTCATCAGCCACTGTAGTCAATTCAGCGGGAACGACCCCCTCGTCAAGTCTCACGCCATCTCCTGCGTCAAGTGTGACGAGCCTACCGTTGACTGGATTACCTGCTTCCTCGCCTCCAAACCCTCCACCTATGCCACCGCCGCAACACCCAGCGCTTGCTCAGACACCCACACATCCACATACATCTGGGATGCCACCCCCTCCACCGCGTCACCCAGGCCCGTCTACACCTCTATCCTCTACCTTTCCCCCAACACCCCATTCCGCTTCTCACCTAACACCTTCATCCCACCCCTCGCATCTCAATCCTTCTGTCACCACAACTCCCGCTGCTGCGGTGGGCGCTACCGACGCCCCAAGCACAGGCATGCAAACGACATATACACCCTACGTCCCGCGTTCGAAGCGGAAGCCCGCTGCTTTAGGTGTGCCTACGACACCTACGACACCTACCATGTCAACCTCAACTGCGTCGGCAGTGCCATACTCGGCACGAATGCCTTCCACGGCCACGCCTTATTCTGCTAGAACGCCGTATACTCCTCGCACAGGGATGATAGCTGGTGCAGGCTGGGGTGGGGGCAGTGTACCCGGCACCCCGACACTACCGATATTAACGACAAGCTCGCAGGGGGGTGTCACTGCAGCTACTTCGGTCCCCGTTGGTTCTGGTGCTGCTAATAACACAAAACCGAATGGACTTGGTGCGCGGTTCGGTGTTGGTGTGGGAGCCAAGGGGTCAAGTACTGCGTCGGGGTATGGATATAGCGGGAAGAATGCTACACTGGCCCATTCTTCTTCGCTTGCGGCACATGCTGCGAATGCAGCGCCGTCGCAAGCGCTTCTCTCGCAAGTCAGGGCACTCTCGCTTTTGCCTAGGCTTGGCGCACTGCAGACGCTGGATTTGAAGGGGAACGATTTGAGGTCGCCTTCGTTTGGGTCGGGGAGTTCGTCGAGGAGTTCAGGGATTTCTTATATCGCTCAGGTGGGAGCCCCTTTTTTTTCCCTTGCCGTGACGTATACACCTTTTCTGACATTTCATTTTATCATTTCAGGTTCTGAAGCGCAACAGAACACTCAAAGTGCTTAACCTCGCTGAGTGTCGATTGGATGGTGCTGCACTTGTCGTGCTCGCCGAGGGTCTGAAGTATAATGGCTGTCTGGAGACTTTGGAGCTGAGCAGAAATCCTTGTTGTGGACCACTGAGCGGAGCTGGTGGGGGATCTGGCGGTGCAGGAGGTGGTGCAGGAGGATCAGGCGCAGGTATGGGCGGGGAGGAAGCGAAGGGTCTGGAAGGCGTACGTTGAGTTTTCTTACATTCAATAAAATGGCTAATGTTTGCTTTGTTCTACCACAGGTCCAATCACTTCGCCTTGCCCTCTCCCTTAACACCTCACTCAAACGTCTTTTCCTCCCGTCGACTCACCTTCCTACCCTCGCCGCTCTTTCCCTCGCCGAGTTCCTTCCTGGCCCGCGCAGCCTTTTGCACCTTGACCTCACGAGGATTGGGGGTGTAGGATTGGCGGGTGGGATGGAGCCGAAGGAGGGACTGAAAGGAAATGAGGTCGTAAGATGTCTAGATGTGGAGGTGCCGCCAGTAGATGAAGCATATGCGAGGTGAGCTGGAGGAAAGCCCGTTACTTCCACTCCTCTTGTGCATCCCAAACATAATACTACATCCCATAGACTATGCCGCGAGATTCATAATGCGTGCATACGACACACCGAAGCAGCTGAACGTCAAGCACAAGCAACGGTTGCGGCACAAGCGGAAGCTGCTGCTGCGCAA